>CM049852.1:33170284-33382784 GCA_027422415.1 Schizothorax lantsangensis | reverse complement strand
GTATTTGTAGTATATGTAGCATGAAATAAATGCATTTCAAATACATTTTAGTATATTTATTTCTCACTAGGAAAGTCACTGCTATGTTGTTACTCGCCTTCTGTGCTGTTCTGTGTGGATGCGGTTTCTTACTATCTTGCCTAAAAAGCATCCAGCGCTGTTGCGTCTCTGTGATACTCTGAAGTTGCTCTTTTAGTGTCAGTCTGTGGGATATTACTCTCCTAATCACTTACACAGCACGATACATCTCCATCAGCCTCATGACTTGATGAATCCTGCACGTCTGCAGCTGTAACTGTGTGAGATTAGTTACACACTGAAGTTTAATGCTTACAGTAAGGGTTTAAAAAAACTTCCTTTAGCACAAGCAACAGTCAGAGTGATGCAAACAGAGCTAATAAAGAACGCAATGAGAGCAGATGGAGAAAAAGGAAAAGCACAAATGCTAAAGAAAGCAGAAATCGAGCACGAGGAGGTGTGTCGAGCTCAGTCTGTTCGGCTGCTGTTGCACATTTGCATAAATGCCTGGAAAGCATCGGCGGCGTCCCTTGACGAGAACAGATTTGAGAGCGTCAGGCCGCTGATCCTCACAGAGATGAGCTCTCTCAGCAAAACACAGCCGCTCCTGAAGCACCTGCTCGACACGCGTCCAGCACTTCACATTCAAATCTATGATGGCAGAAATCAAATGAGATTCAAATCCACCACGAACTTTCTATTCAGAATCAAATCAGAAGAAAACCATGTGTTCATTCATCACTAAATGAACGACTGAGATCGTGAGCCTACGGGTGAATCGCAGGAAAACATGACATAGGCCTATTCAATAAAAAAAAAATATATATATATTATCATACATATACATATATATATATACACATATTTAAATAATAATATTATAATAATAATTTCTATTGTATTTCTATTTTTACTTTTTGTAATTATTATAGTTAATAATTAAACATTAATAGTTTTAAATTATAAAACAAATTAAATACATTTAAATAATGCAAAATATTGTAAAAAAACAAACCAACAAACATACACACTGTGTGTGTGTATTTGTACACAAAATTAATTAAATATTAACATTTAACATTAAAACATAAATATTTTAGAATACAATATATATATTAGATAGTAATATATAATAAAAAAAATCATAATATATAATGTATTTATAATTATTTTAATGAATAATATAATTATTATATTGTAATATTTTTATTTATTAAAATATAATATGAAGAAATATAAATGTGCTATAATATGAAAAGATATATACACAGAGTATATTTCTTACTATATAAAACAAAATAAATAAATATGTAGAAATAATATATATCTTATTACTAATAAACATTTTACAAATATAATTAATTTAAATTTTTTCAATTTTATATTATTTTCAATTATATATGAGTTTTTATATATATATATATATATATATATATATAAAACTAAGATGCTGACATGACAATGAAGATGATCATATATAAATATATTTAATACATAAACGTAACATTTTTCTTATATACATATGTGTGTGTGTATTTATATATATATATATATATATATATATATACATAATAAATATACACAGTACACACATATATTATGTAAATAAAAACTTTTATTTTGGATTAATCATTTGAGAGCACTAATATATAATATATATATATATATATAATTGTGTTATATTGTGCAATATCACATGATATATGGCTATATATCGGCCGTAGGTAATCACAGCGTGCTGATATACAGCCATATTTCACGTCTACGAGTGTGATATTGCGTTTATACAACAGTTCGATGGCATGAGTGTGTAAATACTTTAAAAAACAATAACAACGGCGTGTCTTTAAAAGCTCTCTTTTGTGCAGAACTACTTCCTTCCTCCACGGAGAATATATATATTCTCATTAAGATTATTCACTCTACACTACATTAAGCAAAATAGGTTGTGAACAGCAAAACGTTTACTTAATTGATCATGTTTTTCTCATTAAAGCCATGAGAAATGAGCAAAAGAGGGTTAAATGTGATGAAAATGGTCATAATGCAAAACAATGCTTAATTATCTTTGTGCAAAACATAATTTCGTACTTCCTTCTTGTGATTTTAGGATATAAAAAACAGTCAGACATGTTCTGGAAAGATTCCCCCTTTGAGATTCAGATCATTATCACATTTTACTATAAAAGCAAAATAAAGCTTGCTCATTAACCCCCGAAAAACTCAAAGCAGCTCCACCTACATCCACAGCACATCAGCAGAGCGAAACGAAGCGTGCGGAGAGCGCCGATGGCTTTTCAACTTTAAAAAGAGCCTTATCACCATAACAAGGCCTTATCAGACAACAAACTTCTCTTCCCGTGACTTTCATCTCACGCGCTTGTTCCACTGATCTTATGAATAAATCATAAAGGCCGTACCCCCTTCGGCTCGGAGCGCCGCGCACCCTGTAAAACACAGAGAAGTGTTTATGGCAGATAAGAGCCACAGAGGTTGCCTTCCCAATAACGCTTTTATCACTCCTTGTCCTCCCCGAGCATGGACTTTTACGACGCACACCCACGGCAGCAGAATGGATAATTAGGGGAGTTTGTGGAGTCGACACCATCCCAGCCGTAATAGAGGAGCCAAAACAAAGCCATCTGCTGAGGAGCGCTCCTTCACCGTCATTCAGGGAGACATTAACGCTTAATACCTGCCGCTAAACACTGCACTTGTGTTAAATATAAACGAGCGCTTTCTGATGGGCTTGATTTCATCGCATCTGATGAGGTTTTCGTCAGCATCGAGGCCGGGGAGCAGAAACTTAAAACCGGCGATCGATCTGCCAGAACGTATTGATCAGTTCCTGTCAGACTCAGACGATCGATGCACCGAATGATCTCAGGATAGTTTCCTTCTTGACCGCCGGACCTCAAACAAACGCGGCACGAACCGACACTAAAACAGACACGTTTGGTGTTCACAGCACACAGACGCAATTCACACGGCGTAAACAGAAGAGATTTTCTGAGCTGGAGGACACTGTGGGAACGTTTGTGTCCGATTTAACTAGACCTAAAACTGATTCAGATTGGTTTCTGTAATTGTAATAAAGCAGAAATAAAATTTCTACCATTAAGCCTAATACTAAAAATGGAAGAAAATAATAAAATATAAAATAGAACAAAATAAAATACCAAAACATTACTAAAACTTAATCGAAGATTAAAATGAAAGCTTAAAATTAGAAATGCACATTGGTAACTATTAATACTAAAAATGTAGGGAATGAATAAATAATTAAATAAATAGATAGATAAATAAGAAGAAAGAAAAAGAAAGAAAATAATGATAGAAAGTAAAATAAAATAAATACAAAAAAAACTAAAATTAATTTGAAAACAAATTAGAAATGTTGACTAAAATTAACTACTAAAAATGATACAAAAACATTACAAATGAACAAAACAAATAGAAAAGACAAAAACACATAAAAAATTAACTAAAACTTAAATGAAATAAAAAAAATCCCATTTTTATTTTAGTTTATTATATAAATAATTTCATTTATTATATGAATTAATAAATAAAAGGTTTACATATTATAAATAATATTTAATTTTTAATTTATTTATATTGTTAATATTATAGTTTTAGATTAAAATATGTCACATTACAGATCATCTTAATGGTCCTGATTTTGTTTTCTTCAGTAATGCTTTACTATCTTTGTGCAACATATAATTTCATATAATGTCCTAAAATTAAGAAAACTAATCTAAAATTAAAACAAAAACCGAACATATGTTAAATATATATATAAAAAAGCTGATTGTAAATATTAATAAATAGTATAACAGTATATAAACAATACTAAAACAACACTGTCTGGGATCAAAACAAGTCTGTACTTTCAAATGTCCATTATTGTAAACATTATAATTTTTTTTAAGTTTTTACAAGCTGAGGAACAAGACAAAGTTATTTTTGAAGCCTAAAAATTCCTTTAAATGTCTTAAAAATCCCAAAATCATGACAAGCAACAGTGAAGACGTTTTTTGCTCATCGTCTCAGATGTGACGGTAACATAAGCCCTATTCGGACGGTAATTGTTTCTCAGGGGGACGTAAGTGATTTTCACCATATACAGGGGGTAGTTGGTGATTTAATTGCCGTCCGAATCCAGGATGTCGGTGTTTTTCTCTCACCACCCCCGTGAAAATCCCCGGCTGAATTACCTACTGTTTTTTGACAAACACCACGGTCGTGTGGTAATTTAATTGCCGTCCGAATCCACATCTCTGAGTTTACGAGAAAAAATCGATTCAAATTTCAGTATTTAAACCCTTTTTGAGCGCTCCCGAACACCGTAAGGTGACGTTGTACTTAGGTGTAATTTGCATACATATTTATTTCTGAAATGCTGGAAATTGGGGTAGCGATTGGGAGCAGAATGAGAGGAAAAGCACATAAACATTGGAAACGGGTCTTTATTGTGGCAGCAGCAGGTATGCAATACAATTTTAAAATGTGTATTATAAACAAATATATATAGCGTATAATTATATATAACTATAGCGCGTCTATTTTCCTATTTTTAAACAGGAGATTTAAATAATCAAATAATAGGATTATATATTATAAAATATGCTTTGAATAATAAGAATACATTTTACATAATACATATTTTTAAATACATTTCACACAATAAGAATAAATTTGTAAATAAAATTAATTTTATTTACAGCAGACAATCATGTGACTGGCCACGTGAGCAGCGCGTTCCCGGGTGCAGGATCACTGAACTCGCTCCTCCACTGTGAATAAATCGCCGTCCGAATGCATGAGTTTTATCACTGAGGTAAAAAAATATATATATATATTTTTACAGACGGTCCATATGAGAAACAATTACCGTCCGAATCGGGCTATAGACTGTTTTTAATTAGCTGTGGAAACAATTTTCAACAATCACTGATAAGTCTCCTGACAGAAAGACACACAGACTGGACGTGAACGGGGCGGAGAAGTGCTCATTAATTACCGTTTTAAGCGATGGTGGGAAGTCACTGTGTTTGATTGAACAGACTGACCTCCAAAATCCAGCGTAATCATAGCGACTCAGCCGTGGCAAATTAGCGGCGGTGTTTCTGGCTCTTTTCTGATTGCAGAAGAGAGGACACGTTTGAAGCCAGACATCTGCTATGAATACACCACAATGACACTTTCTATCAAACTGTCAATAGCTGTATTATAGACAAACAAGCTCTTGTTATCTCAGAGCACTTCAGATGTGGAGTGACTCATTGTGTTGCTCTACGGAGGCCCTTGGGTTCAGGATGATGTACTGTTGCGTCCCGTTTGTTGTGCCCTTAAACACGATGACATTTAGCTTTACTCATAGCTGCTTCCTCAAGAAACGTCTTCAGACGGTCTCATTTGTTTTTCTATTCTCAGTGATGACCTTTAAGAGTGGTGTGCGACTCTAACTCAGAGGTGAAGTATTGGTGTCGTATCGGTATCTCACTACACAACATGCATTACTGCTTAACCAGCAGCATTAAAACACTACAAACACCTCAACTATAACAGATTTGTGTTTGTTTGTTTGTAATTCAACACGATGCAAGTCACTACGGCTGTTTGCATGGCGAGAAACAGGCTAAATGTAGCAAAATATCAAATAAAAATAAAATGTACATTAGATTATAAAGTTTGAATGAGAATTTTTTTTATTTATAAATGTTTTATTTAAATCAGTGTATTTGGTTTAATAATTAAAATTATATTTAAAAATTAATATTATATTTAAATATTAATAATAAAAATACACCATCATTTATTTATATATATGTATATATATATTTTTTTTTTATTTATGTATATTTATACACATATACACACACACATATATATATATATATATATATATATACACACACACACACACATATATATATATACACATACAACAACACATTTTTTATTTTGTAATTTTGTTTTTGTCATATTTATAATTATTATTTTAATATTTTTATTTACCAGCTATTACAGATTACTGGTTATCTTCATGGAATTACACAGGTTAAAATAAAAATATATATATGGAAAGAAATAATAATAAATAAATAAATAAAAATTACAAAGGGTTTATCATTGATTAAAAAAATCTTAATGAGATTTTTCTGTAGAAATTTATAAAACGTATTTTATTTAAATTAGTTTATTTTGTTTTCTATTTCAAAAATATTAAAACTATAATTTAAAAAAATAATAATAAAACAAGATTTGTAACTTTATATTTATTAATTTAGTTATATACAATTAGAAATATATACTGTGTATGTGTGTACATATTTATATATAGTATTTTTTTAGTAATAGTGTTGTAATGTGGTGTAATGCTTATCTTTACAACTTCATTAAAAATCTTTTAATATAAGTCAACTATATAATATAATATAATAGTCAACTATAAAAGACAAATATCACTGAATTAATACACATGGGTCATTTTCAGGGATGAACGTCATAGAAAATAATATTTTTGTTTTGTGAGCACCACATAAATGCTTTGGGTGGAATGTTGTGCTGCAATTTATTAGGGCTGTGTATTGGCAAGAATCTTGCGATACGATACGTATCACGATACAGGGGTTGCGATACGATATATTGCGATACTGTAAGCAAGGCGATATATTGGGATATTTCTTATTTTAGGAATAGGATATATTTTTAGGAAAGCTGTCATTAAGAGCACACCACCATATGCAAACCTTAGCAATAAATAAATAAATAAAATCTGTTTAACCACAACACACTGGGATCTGCATTTGCAATAATCAGTCCCTGTAACATTCTATTGAACCACTTTTTGTGCAGAACGAGTCAAGGGGGAAAAATTCAAGTGCTTACAGGATTCTTTAGTTAAATGTATGTATAAAATGTATTTTATAAAAAAGACCATATATATTTTTAGACCCTGCTTTAAAGGTTCACAGTTTAAGTTTACAATTGTAATATACAATGTCATAACATTTTGATCTGAGCAAAAAATTACATCTGCTTAGTATTAATGAAATATAAAGTGCTTGCTGGATTCCTAATGAAAACAAAACAAATGTAAACAATAAAATAAATACAGATGTTGAACATTCTCAGAACCTTTCAACTTGGATTTCACAGGTTTTTCAGTTTGTATTTATGTTCCGCGTGGAATCGCCGAGCACTGCCCCAACTGCACAAAACACCCCCGACCACAGTTGCCAACTCTCGCGAGACAAATAAGCAACCGCAGCTTCAAAAACAAGCCCAAAACAAGCCCAATATTTTTTTATGATTTATTATCATCAGTATTATTTATCAATTATTTATTACCAATAAATGAGCCTGCAACATATTACACTGAAACCACTCGTTTATCTATTTTACAAAAATTAGCAAACTGCAACAAAAGTGGGAACAAAACTCATCTTCACCTGTGAGCAGAATAGGATTGGAGAGATGGAAAAGGAGAAAAACACAAGAGCTTCAAAGGGGAGCTGTAACATAGCCACATATTTATAGCCTAAAATATACAGGGGTCATTCTATGGAAATGTCCATTTTTCTGTCCCTAGCCTTTACAGAAATATTACACTTGAAAAACACTTGGTTACAATTTTTTATATATATATTTTAAAATGAAACAATGATGTGTAATGAATTACACCTTCTTGAGCCATCAATGTGGCAATATTTGTTTTTAATTAATTATAAAGTATTCCAAGCACCACAAAACTGTTCATCCCAGCCGTGTACAGCGAAAAAGTGCTTTATTTTTAGGTCAAAAACAGGTTTTTCTTCCATATAAAATAATGTATACATAACTATCCAATAAATGACATAAGAAAACAAAATGCCACATAAATATTATAGAAAAATATATAAAATATTATATTAAATTATAATATATATTATAGTAAAACAGAAAATATTAAATAATATTATAAAAAATATTTAAAAAAAAAGCATTAAGCTGTCATTAATGTGTATTCATAAAGTCAAAAGGTAATCTAATAATGTGGTCTAAGTTTAAATGTTAAAAAAAGAAATATATTTTAAGACATCTTGCCATACCAGGCTATTCAAACCAAATGTATTTACTCAGTATTAGGATATGACTACATGTTTTTTATTACAGCTCGTGATAATTAATACATTACAAAACATTGTAAAAATTAGGCTAAAAGAAAGTCACCCCTCTCCTCTACATCGCTTGGATTACAGCGTCACGCTTCTTTTTGAATGTGATTTTTCTCCAATGAGGGGCGGAACATTTGGCAAATTACTCTACTGCTCTTATATTATTGCACTGGTTAGCTATTAACTGCGAGCAGACAGAGTGTCAATCAATGCATTGGCGAACATAAATAAAGAAACAAAGTCGCTTGTCAGGTTTTTCCTAACAAGCAACCATATTTTGTAAAATAAGCCCAAAAAACCGCAACCCGCGACCAGGGATTTTTTCCCCCGCAACTTTATAAAAAAAGAAGCCCAAAGTCGCGTATAATACGTGGACTTGGCAACTGTGCCCCCGACACGAGAGCGACCCTGCCGCCCGCCGCACCCCACGCGAAGGCTCTTCACACGGGGCGCGGCAGGTCCCGGGCGGACGTTACCACAAAAGTCCAAATGACGCCACACTTCAGCTTTGTACACCGAAACGAGAGCTGGAACAATTCTTTCATCCCCCATTACTGGCAGCGAACTAGATTAACGCGAACATTAGTGGTGTGCTCTAGTGCTAGTATTTCCTGTCACTGTTTAAGTTCAGAGATGAAGACTGCTCTCTAGCGGTCGGGATATGAACTCAAAACGAAACAACTGCCATGAATCCTGTATGATTTTTTTTTTTTTTAAATATCGATATTCCGTTTTTGAGAATCGATACAGTATCGCCAAACAAAATATCGCGATACTCACGTGTATCGATATTTTCTTACACCCCTACAATTTATTATTTACAGAATTTACATAATTTACAGCCGGCATTGTAGACATTGCTTTGCACTAAAAGCAATATTTTATTCTTTAAAAAATAATAATAATAATAATATTTAGCAGAGAGCTTGATGAGGCCAATATGAAGGAATGATAAAGGCTTTGGTGAACCATGTGATTGAAAATATCATGATGTCACTGTCTTATGAAGATTTAAAAATAACAATCAGAAAGATAAAACCCTTATTTTCAAGGAGGGAAATATGCTATTTAGCAAACAATGTGACTAGGATCAGTATTGTGTTAATATCAGCAGCAAGTCACGAACGGCACTATTTCTTTCCCAGAAAGAGTCATGTATGATTCTGACATTTATGTCTGATATACAGTAAAAGGAGAAACTGTAACCTTTAATCCACAGAGAGGAGCTGTTATTGTAAAGACAGCGATGTCTTCAGGTAGAGAACACCGTAATCTCCAGTGAATCTGAGAACAGACTGGACTTCTTTTATTTGCTTTGCTCTGGGAACACCCGCTACATAAAAATGACAGAGTTGAGCGATTAGGATTCAGGAGTGGACCGATACGAGTCACTGACCCGCTATAGCCATCAGTGCGCTCTCACCCAGACCACAACCTGGATATTTCATTTCTCTGTCGGGCTGAAGATGAAGAATCATAATCAAAACTAAAAAATCGATACTTCAACATCTTTTTAACCATTTAGTTCACACAGAGTGCATGAGATCATCTAATTCATTTTTTTAATGTTCCCATTTAACGTTATTTCTGAATGTTCTCCAAATGTTCAAAATATCCAGGTTTTTAATGTTTTAAAAATATTTTTTCTTGGTTATGCAAACGTTAAAGGGATAGTTCACCCAAAAATGAAAATGCTGTCATCATTTGCTGCTCACCCTCATGTTGTTCCAAACCTGTATGAGTTTATTTTTTCTGTTGAACAGAAAAGAAGTTACTTTGAAAAATGTTTCTGGTCCCCATTGACCTCCAGATAGTCTTCCTTTTTTATTTTATTTTTTATTTTTTACCTTACTATGGAGGTCAATGGGGACCAATAGCTGTTTGGGCACATGTTCAACAGAAAATAGAAACTTCTAGAGGTTTGGAACAACATGAGGGTGAACAAATGTCCATTTTTTTGGGTGAACCTCAGCTAACAGGGAACATTCTCACAAATTGATTTTCAAAAATTATATAAATGTTAGGACAAAATGTTCTTAAAGTAATGTTTATGGAATGTTCTTATTAATATTTGATTTATGTTCTCATAACATTGAGAGGAAACGTTCTGAGATCAACATTCATGATGTTATTTGTACTTGATGTACGTTCCCATAATGTTGCGAGAAAACATTCTTAGAATATTAAAAATAAACATTCTAATAACAGATGGAGTAAAATTAAATTAGTACGCTCTAAGAAACATTTGTGTAACCTTTAGGCTAAATAATGTTCTAATCAAAACTAGGCATTTAAAGCTCTCAGAATATTAAAAAAATAAATATTCAAATGTGAGAATAAAGTTAGTAGAATGTTGTAAGAAATGGTTTTGTAACCTTTAAATAATATTCTAATCATAACATCAACATTTTAGAAATAATTCAAAGCAATGTTCCCACAACGTTTTATCACAAGTTTTTGTTACCTGGGACTATCCCTTTAAGGAAACATTCAATTTGATTATTTTGCAAACATTATGGAAACTGAACATTTAAAATAATCTGAACATTCTAAAATAAGTGTTAGACGAACGTCCAAAATCTTTCTGAAGAAATGTTCTGTGAATGATGTATACATCACATTTTTGTGCTCACATTTTGAGAACATTATTAAAGACCAAATGACTCTGAACGAACCTTCTATTACCGTTACTATAACTTTGAGACAGCGTTCTGAGAACGTTCCCTGTTAGCTCGGTTCTAACTGCTTCAGCAGTACTTGAGAACAGCATTAATGGACCTACATGCAAGCGTGCCAAAATCAGCCATGGTTTTTTAACTCTGTTGGGAAGTGTTTTGCAGGAGGGCCGGCAGTGATCGAGCAGGTGATTTTGATCTCAGCGGCTCTCCGGTTCTCGGGTCACCCGTCCATGGAATTAAAGCGGCAACCTCTGCGACAGCGGCTCACATTCCCAACTATTAGACTCAGAGGAGGAGCAGTTGCACCCAAAGACTTCATCAGTCAGACTCTGACGGGATAAATAGGCCAGCGCACACATCTCACTTCAAATATCATTATACTGCAGGCACTTTAAACACAACATGGATCCATTGTACCAAATGCCACTGCTTATTGCACCAGGCTGCTTTCAACACGAACACACTTCAACAGAGTCACTTTAATAGAGGTTCTGAATGCTAAAGAGGTATAGATGCACAATCTGATTACACTAAATACGCTTTTCTTTTATCAGGGGAAGGTCGTAAACTGTTCAAGCTAAACCCACCGCTAAATGTTTGCCCATTACTCCGAATCTGCTTTGCATGGAAAGACCTTGATCAGCTTTCTGTTTGCATTCTCAGCGAGGATGTGCAAAACTAAGATACATATACATACCAGACAGAGAATCGCAGGGGTTGTTCATATATTATGTTTGAAAACAGCTGGACAGAGTGGAATCTGGTCTCCATGTGTGTTTTTTAAAAGATTAACTATATTTCATATCACATATTTTTCAGCGTTTAAAATTCAAAAGCATACATCACTGGCAAACGTTGACTAAAATAAGATTTATATGTTGTAAAAACTGTTATTCAGTCAGAATACATACAGGGCTATTTTAAATGGCCATCAATGTAAAAAGATCAATTTTACTCCCAAATAGTTTAGTTACAGCATCTACCAGTAAGAACTAACTGGACCAAGCCCATTTTAATCATTTTATGGCAAAAAGTTAATTTTGTATATTTGTCGTGTTTTCCAGTACAAAAATCTAAATATTCATCCTCGATATTTCATTTTTCATTTTCAATCATGTAATTCCACTAATGATAATGACTACAATGTTAATGTTCCCATAAAACCTTATTTCTGAATGTTTTCTGAATGTTGAAAATGTCCAGATATTTAAATGTTTTTTTTTTTCTTGGTTATGCAAACGTTAAGGAAACATTCCATTAGGGCTGCTCGATTATGACAAAAATCATAATCACGATTATTTTGGTCAATATTGTAATCACGATTATTTAACACGATTAATAGCGGGCTGTATAACCAAAATTTAACCAAAACATTTTTTTTATGCAAATCTAAAGTATTCAGTTAACAGCCTACTATAGAAATTGAATAATCAAATGTAAAATAAAACAGCGTAGTCTTCACTGTAAGAATTAAACTTCCTTTGTTTCTTATTAAAGCTACAAAAGACCTTCTGTGAAGAGCAGTGAGTGATTTTGTCTTTGTCTTTTGTTGTTTGATTAATATTAAGCACACAGTCGGAGCAGGAATATAGCGCGCTGTCACTTTAAGAGCCGCACGGATCCAATTTACTGTTACACGCGTATTTTCAGTATCATCTGTTTACATTCATTACATAACCGACGAGGGTTTACGTGAATAATCACTAAGCGCCGCATTTTGACACATTTTTGCGTGTATTTGACCGTTTAGGCGCATACGTTCAGCTAAAGGATGACTTTACATGTCTGTGCTCTGCTCCGTCTCTGAGCGCATACACAGATATCCTCCTGAGGAACAGAGCAAGCTCTCTTTAAAACATTAATAAATCTAATCAACTTTAATAACTCAAGCACGTCCAATTTTTCAAAAGTCACGTTACATGATTTTACTGATTTACACGTGAAAATGGGCTTTTATGGAGGAGTGAAAGTGCACTGCTGGAAAGGGGCGGAATGGGGCGCCATAATCGTTTTATCTCGATTATTGTATTTTCATAATCGCTGGAGGCCGAAATCGAAATCGAAACTGAATTTTGATTAATTGCACAGCCCTACATTCCATTGTATCATTTTGCAAACATTTTGGGAACGTTACTTTTAAATGTTCTCTGAACATTCTAAAACAAGTAGGCCTAGTTACATTTAAAAAAAAAATTAGATGTTAGACTTTTACTTAAGATGCAAAATTAGCTACATGTCTTGTTTTCTGAAAAATGTAAAAATATCTGCCATAAGGTCATAAAAATAAACTTAAATAGAGGCCTTTGAATTGCATTTATTCTGACCCCATTGCCATCCATCTTTCTTATTTCAAGCATAAACTCACTTAATTCTGATAAATTTTTCAGAAAGAAAAAGGCTTAACTTGTCATTTTGCATCTCAAGTAACTATATTCATTGCATTAGAAAAGTAGACAAAAAACTGAGGAAGAACATCACTTGCAGTGCTGTAGCTTTGCACATCCTTAATTAACCTGTCAAACCTTTGCTTTCTTAGAAACATCTTGAAGAAACAATGACTAAACCAACTAGAAAGCAATATGAGGAAAAGACAGCCTCCGTAACCAACAATGCACACCATAAAACGAAGCTCAACTTCACCTGAATTAAAATGATCTAGAAAGTGACACTGTGCCACTCAGTCTGAGACAAATACTTACTTCAAAAGCTCTTCTCAAGTGCCTCGCTGAGAGCCAGGCTGTGGAAAATGTGAGTGAAAATCACTGTAAGAGTTCTCGTGTGCGGATCGGGCTCAGCGAAGGAAGACGGGCGGCAAACAGCTGCATCCACTTTTCATCGGGCTCTTTGATAAAACGCTTCAGACTCTTATGTAATGAACTCAGGTGCTCATGTGCAAAGCAAGCGTCAGCCTCCAGCTGCGGTCTCTTCATAATGCTAACTCTGACACTGACATCCGTCAGATTAAACCACTACATTTCCATGAGTAAGCACTCTCTTTGGCCACTTTGTGCGGACTGAGGAAGTGAAACGCAAAGCAGATGATGGTGTGAAACTATTTCCAGGCAGCAGATTGTGGATTGAAGCTTTGCAGTGGACACAGAATTTGAAGTTATTCATAGAGAAGAGCACAGCTCTAGTTATGTCAAGGACATGGGTTTAATTCACAGAAAACACACACACACACACAGATCAGATGAAAAACGCTGAATGCACTGCAAGTCACAGTGGATGAAAAAAAAAGGTAAATGTAAACTAGATTTATACATTCCCTATTGAAATGAGCAGCATGTGTTTTGTATTTTTTGTGCAGGTTTCTTAATCAGTTCAACCAGCAAGACTTCTACCAGTACCATGCTGGAAAATCATTATTAACCAGCGTTAACCAGCATTACCCAACATTAACCAGCATTAACCAAGATTAACCAGCATTAACCAAGCCAAGATTAAGCAGCATTAACCAGCATTACCCAACATTAACCAAGTTTAACCAGCATTAACCAACACAAAGCAACATTAACCAGCATTAACCAAGATTAACCAGCATTAGCCAACATTAACCAGCATTAACCAGCACAAACCATCATTTACCAATATTAACAAGCATTAACCACCATTAACCAGCATTAACTAGTATGAAAATACAAGTGAATGTGACTGATGTTTGTCTGTAAAAAAGTTGCTGCCATGTTGCTAGGGTGTTGCTATGTTGAGTGGTGTTTGGATTGTTGCTATGTGATTGCCTATGGTGTTGCCAGGGCTTACCTCTTCAGTTACTAAGGCGTTCAGAGGGTTGTGTAGAGAACTGTTGCTAAGGTGTTGCCAGGGCTTACCTTTTTAGATACTAATGTGTTCATAGCGTTGTTTAGAATGTTGCTATGTGGTTGCTAGGGTGTTGCCAGGGCTTACCTCTTCAGTTACTAAGGTGTTCTGAGTATTGTTTATAAAGTTTCAATGTGGTTGCTAGGGTGTTGCCAGGGCTTACCTGTTCAGTTACTAAGTTGTTCTGGATGTCGTTGACAGCAAACGCCAACAATAATAAACTCACATAAGAGCACCAAAAAAGAAAATAACGTAATCTAAGGATGGAATTACGTTTATGCAATTCATTAAACTAAACCTGAATAATCACATTAGTAATTGTGCAAACGTTGGGTACCATCTTCAGTTTTTAAAATTCAATCCCACAGTGCTTCTCTCTGCCAAGCTACTAGAGAATTCACCAGACTCCCTCCTGACGGAGTAAAACGCGATCAATACGGCCCAGTGACTCGTGATTGCTCTGTGTATTTTCAATGATCCAACAGAGATGTGTTTAAGCCATCAAACACCTTCTAATCATCATGCAACAGGGACTTCAATTTACACTGGACTGCGTGTTCCCAGCCCGGTCGATTATATCTGTTCCATCTACCGGCAGCCTCAATTCTGTTAGAGTAGTCTTGCTACTATTTGGCCATAATAAGCCTCAAATTGATGATTAACCTTTGTAATCCGGCGAGCGCATGGAAGACGGTGTGCTCTTGTCATCCGAGTGGCTGCGAGAAAGATGCTGCATTATCTTCTGCGGGAAAATTGAGGGGTTTGTGAGCAAATGAGGCAGCGTTATCTGCACGGAGCGTGCCCGAGTATAATGAAGACGCATCTCTAGAATGAAGAGCCTTTTAATAACGAATCAGACACTGTATTGTGCATTTTAATAAAAAACCGTCCACGTCTGCATGCGTTAGGCACCTATGCGTGAAGATAGAGGCTGTTATCTTGGGAAAGCGAGGTGAATTAGCATCTGGTGCAGAGCATCGGCCATTGTTTATAGCCCTCTATTATTTGGTAATCAGACATTAAATGAGTCATTTCTCTACATTTAACTCCAGCCGGTGAGCTAATGGTTTAATCTGACCAACGAGGATGATTTAACTTTTGTTTACTCCGAATCACTATTAGACAAACTCAATTCATGACTGCAAATGAAGCAGGAAACCATTTCCTAAAATGGGAATAAACACATACACCAATCAGACTGCATATAAATGCATCAATATGCATTTTAGGCTTTCATTATCCTGTGATATTTGCAGTCGGTTGTTTCGTAAGGGCAGACTTTATCAGAGGCCTTCATCAGTTAGTATTTCATATCTATCATATTTGTGAGTGGAATGAGTCCACAGGCTGTCCTTTACATGTCACCTTGTCAAAGCGCCAGACAAACGACCTCCTTCATTATCTTAAAATCTCTAAGGACGAAAAATAAGATCTTTGTGCGGAGTCTCATTTCAATGAAATAAATTTAAATTAAAATAAGGCCCTAAATTAAACCTTAATATATTCCACTCTGGAGGACAGAGGCAGAATCAGGGCATACTTCAAAAACACGACAAAAACACAATCCCTCGTCAAGAGTAAAGTAAAGTTCAGAAACTTTCATTTGCCGAAGGGTCACGGTTTTGCCGATTTCTAGGTCGGAGAAAGAAATATTACATTAGCAATAAGCAAACACTTAAAGAGAAAATAAACTTAGCCTCAACATTCAGGGTGAAATGCAATAAAGTTTATTGGTTACAACAAATATCAAAAGATTGGAAGTTGGCTTTAGGAGTGGAAAAGGCCAAAACAACAAACAAAAATACCAAAGGGTCAGTCTAAAGGATTGAAATCAATGGTTTGATGAAAACAACCGGCCAAATAATCATCTTTCCAGATAACACATTTAGGTTATAATGTGATTTATAATTTCATTTTAAATCAATTTCTATAACTTTTTAAAATTCCTTGTTTTTATTATTTTTAATTCCTTGTTTTTATTGCTGTGAATGACTATTTCACTTTCTTTTATGTAAAGCACTTTGAATTACCACTGTGTATGAAATGTGCTATATAAATAAACTTGCCTTGCCTTGCCTTATAAAAACATTGTGGGAATATGTTTTGAAACGTTTCTAAAACAGTTTTCTTGATGTGATTACAACGTTACTTAAATGTTACAAAAAATGTTTCTTACAACATTCTACTAACTTTATTTTCAACCCAAATATAACGTTATTTGAACACTGCAAAAAATGCTTTTCTCACTTAGATTTTTTTGTCTTGTTTCCAGCCAAGATATCTAAAAATTCTTAAATCAAGAAGGATAAGTAAAAATGATTGTCTTGTTTTCAGAAAAAAACAAGTCAAAATTAAGTGAGTTTTTGCTTGTTTTCTGTTTGAAATAAGATTATTTTGTTTACCCCTTTGGCAGATTATTTTGCTTGTTCTAAGCAAAAACTCACTTAATTTTGACTTGTTTTTTTCTGAAAACAAGACAATCATTTTTACTTATCCTTCTTGATTTAAGAATTTTTAGATATCTTGGCTGGAAACAAGACAAAAAAAAAATCTAAGAAAAGCATTTTTTGCAGTGAATGTTTATTTTTAATTTTCTAAAAATGTTAAAATGTCTAGTTTTCTTACATTATTTAAACATTATTTAAAGGTAAAAAAACTTTCTTACAACATTCTACTAACTGTATTTTTACCTAAAACATAACATTACATTTATATTAATTTTTTTTTAAATATTACGTTTTCTTATTAACGATTATAACGTATTTAAAGTTTGCTAAAACGTTTCTTAGAACGGTCATCAAGTACAAATAACATCATGAGTACATTTTGAAATTATGTTCTAAAAACATTTTCTCTCAACTATATGAGAACATATAGTACATCAAATTAAATAAAGTTATAAGAACGTTCCATAAACATTACTGTAAGAACGTTTGTCCTGATATTTATATAGCCTAAAAAAATCTTGTGCGCGATATAAAGTTTCCAAAGATGTTAAATGTTCTTCGTGGAACCACTGATACCAATAAAAACCTTTAGACTGGTTCAGCATTCAGATACAGTTCAGATAAGGGTTTTCATACACAACACGTTGTGTTCAAAAACAGCTGTACAAAGCACAACAGAATACAAGGGTCCGGAGAGCCTTGAATATTTAAACTTGGCACAGCGTCTTAAAGAAGCCCTTACTAAAATCAGCATGTCTGTAGAAAACACGGTGTGGTACAAAAATGAACTACACATTAGAAAGATGTAATACTTTGGGTTAAGGGTTCATTCAAATCTCTAAGTACAAGCACCTCTAATAAAAACTTGACCCGTATGCCGCTGCTCAAGCACAACCTTATTAGTTTTTACTTGAGCACTTTAAAAGTTTCCTCTCGAGTGAAGCACCTCCACCTCTACTGCAAAATATACTTCTGAGCTGTACTTTCTCCACCGTTGCATGAAAAAACCTTTTATGAAAGCCTGGAAACAAAACAAAAAAGTAATAAATAATGAATCCAGTAACACTGAATAGAAAATCTAAGACGTGGAGCATAATAAAGTAAGCCGCTAAATCAAATGACTGCTGTTTCTATGAGCTTTAATCTCGGGGTAATTTCATTTCACACTGCGCAGTACTAAACACTGCAACACCAGAACAATATTTTGGCTCCTGCTCTCGCAGGTATTTGAGAAACCGAGCCATTAAACACACGTCTATTGTCTTAATTGTGTAGCTGAATAACAACACCAGCTTTGCGCTTGTAGGGCGAAATAAAGAGCAACACAACATGCGGTAAAGGAGGCTTTCGCTCTGATCCGAAGAGAACGAAAGCCATGAATAAATGTCTTTTCGCTCATCAAGTGGAATGATAAATTCACCCCATAATGCATCTGCCTCAGAATTCATGATGAAAAAATATTTTAAATTAGGTGTCAAAAGCCTCATATTGAACAACTCCCTCTCAAACTGCACTCCAAACGCACCAGCGTCCAATTATTACAAAATGACAGCAAATTGAACAGAAGAAAGCACAAAGCTGTCACTCCGAGCCGCACATCCGGGAAGCCTCATCGGAATACATATAGCATTAATGAGCCTGTCCCATCAGCACGGCTCATGTGCGATCATCTGATGCTGTGTGAGTTTAAGGAGGATTATGTGAGGGAACACAATCAATACACTTATCCAGATGCACTGCAGACTGTAAGACTAGGGATGGGAATCATTGGGAAGGTAATGATTCTGGTTCTGATTTCAATACTGGTTCTTTAAAGGGACAGTTCACCCAAAAATAAACATTCGTCATTGTTTACTCGCTCTCATGTCATTCTAAACCTGTTTGATTGTATTTCTTCTCTGGAACACGAAACGAGATGCTCTTTAACGTACAAAGACAGAGAATTGGTGAACGGTCCAATATAGATTAAGCAGCAGACTTTATTTAACTTTAACATCATTAGAAAATAATATCTTGCTTAAGATAACATCATAATTGTTGTTTACTGATATACAAGCTGACATTATCGAGTATGTATGAGTATATGCAAAAAACAAACAAAAACCCGTTTTGAGAGTTCAAATGCATTCAATGTGTAATGAGTTGTATTAATATATAGTTAAAATGCCCCTATAATACAAGTTATGAAAGCAACAAATATCCCTGCATTATATTATAAGATATGATATAGTAAGAGCAAGAGTGCCGTTTTCTCAAATATCATAGCGTATGATCACGAATGTGATACTGATTTTATAGAGCGGTTCAACAAACAAGAAGTTAATATTAAGTGAGTTACATTTTAGACACAATAGTGTCTGTTTTGCCAATGAAAATAGTTCCAAACAAACCCGGATCAGAACATTTGTGCGTCTCAGAGCAACACTGCAGTGTTTCGTTCCCGAATGAATCTGTTTTTGAACTAATCATTTGAGTTAATGATTCAATGATCCATTAATAAAGACAGTCAATTGATTTATTTCTAAATGAATCAGCTGTTTTAAATGAATCGTCTGAATGAATGATTCAATGAATAACTCATTAAGACAGAGACTTGCTGATAACTGCTGGTGGATTTAGTGTTATATTTATTTATCCATGACAGGCCTAAACCAGACAAGGTCTCAAAAATACACTAGGCAAATTATCATTATTGAAAAAAATCCCCAAATATATATATATATTTTTTTTTCTTTCTTCAATATTGCACACCGCTAGCTTTTATTCATTGATATTTTGCTCTACAATCACATTCATGTTTACATATATTTAAATATGCTGCATCACACCTATGCCAGTGTAAGTTGGAGGAAGTAAAATTAATTAGAAATAAAGTCTAAATTTAGCTCCAACACTCAAGGTAACTCACATAAAATGAAATAAGTTGGCTTCAGAAGTGGGAAAGGCCAGAACAACAAACAAAAAAGTCAGTATAACTAATAGTATTTAGGCAGTTCTAATTCAGCTTTCTTTAAATATCCTAACCTTAACACAGCATCTGAAATAAGCAATGCTTAAAAACACAAAATCCAGTTATTAAGGGTGTCATCATACAACATGTTTTTGCGTTCAAAATCAGCTGAACAAAGTGAAACAAAATGCAACCAGAACCATTGTGGTATCGAGGTTTGGCTTCATTAGAAGGAGACTATTTTAACTTTGACACTTTAATAAGCAACACTTAAAAACACAAAAAACAGCATATCTGGAGTAGAGTCTGGAGATTTGGCTTTAAAAGTTGAAAATTGTAACCTTGGTTTGACTTCAGCGATACCAAACATTACTGGTTCTTTTTACATAACCAATTGTTATTTAAATATGCACATCTTCAAATGGAGATTTTAAGAAAGTAAAACTTACATTTGGGTCTGTTCCTCAGACAAAGATACTGAACAGCTTCAGAAGATTTAAAATATAATGCATTTAGATCCATATGGACTGCCATTTTATGCTGTATTTTTGGAGTTTGACAGCCTCTGGTCACCCACCGCAAGTCTTTTTGACTAAATCACTGCAAATGACCAGCTTATAAGAGTTCAGGTTGCTGCAAAGATGTATTTTTGTCTTTTTATTAGGCCTACTTTTCTCTTTTAACACATTCAATACAGACTAAAAACTCACTCACATAATTCTGAAGCACAAGTATACAGATACAAGTATACCAAACATCAAAATAATTCACTTCTGGTATTTTAAAACAATATTCCCAACTCTACTTACAAAGGTGAAGGTGGTAAAGAAAAACCTCTGTGCTCTCATGAATAATGCAGTTAGTCTCAAATATGCAAATCTATGTACTAGCCTAGTTATGCATGTACTTTAACTTACTGCGAGTTATGTATTATATATGAACAAGACATAGTTGGCTAACGCACAAGCACACAGTGCTAAAGACGCTGGATAACTTGTGAACCAGCTTCAAAATCCTAATGTCTACTTGACTAATAATTGACATCCTGGGAGACTTACGGAATTAGCTCGTAGTACGCGGATACGTCTCGCAGCTATTAAAGACAATGATGTCGTTAGGTTTGGGAGGCTTGCGAGACGGACGGAGACGAAGCGTAGCGCTGTAGCTAATCCTTCCATTTTCCCTAAAGGGCTAATCAGGAATCTGCTCCGACTGATCTCATCCATCTACATCTGAGCCAATTTAACAGAAAGAGTTCATGAGGAGTCTCAGCGGGCACCAAATGAGCCGAATCTAGGCCAAACTTTTAAAGACTTGTATGGCTACGTTAATATGTGGGATGGGGAGGGAAAAGGTTTAACATGCAAAAGCAGGGAAATCTTCACCAGCACACGCAAGTGCCAGCAACTTTCAGTTTCAAGTTCCCAACAGGCTGAATGCATTGAAATTCAAGAGTTTTTAATAATGTGCATATTTTAGGCATATGCAGTTCATGGTAATATTAATACATTTTAATGTTTGCATGTTGGGTCTTCATGAGTGTTGCCAGATTGGGCCAATTTTTTACAGTCCAAAAGCTCTGCTCTCCAAGAAAAACCCAAAATATTCACTGCCAAAAGAATGTGACAGAATTATATTTCCATGCCAACCAAGGTTGATAAGCACAGTTTTTACATCCTTAAAACCAGAGACAAAATAAAACTATAAAAATGAATCAATTTCCCAGATAGGAGAACAATATAACAGGAAAACGGGTCAAAACATGACAAATACAGTACAATAAAGTAGCAAATATGACAAAAAAAATATTTCTACCCAAACAGGTTGAAGTATGTAAAATATTTGCAAACGGCAGTCAAGAAATTCACATACTTCTTGTTCAATGTCAACGGCAAAAACGAGCCATTTCAAGTCCAGACAAAAAAGCCCAGTATAAGTGATTGGAATACGCAAAGGGTTGGCAGTGCTATAATCATCTACATATTATAGCCACCTAAAATATGTCATTTCTTATTCAAAAAATTAATGATGATTCATTCATCTGTTTGCGCTTTATTTCCAAACAGAACAATCCACTGTTTGAGAGTTGAGTCAGTCTACCATTCTTTTATATTTATGCCACTTTGGTATAGCAATCACTTGGATATACAGCTATAAGTTCAAAATCTGATCCCTTATCGCAATGAAAACATTGGCATCAACACCAACACCAGACGAATCTGCAGTGTGTTTATCCAGCTAACAGGGAACATTCTCACAAGTTTCACTGATGTTTTTTAAATGTTATATAAATGTTAGGACAAAATGTTCTTAAAGTAATGTTATGGAACGTTCTTAAAACTTTATTAATATTTGATATACGTTCTCATAACATTGAGAGAAAACGTTCTGAGATCAACATTCTCAGACTGTCCTTATGATGTTATTTGTATGTGATGAACATTCCAAGTAACGTTTTTGTAACCTTTAAGTAACTTTCTGATTAAGATAATGGGTCTCATGCACTAATAATTGCGTACGTTTTTCGTATTTATACGCACATTTGAACTTCTCACGAAAACTTTCCGCCAAATTCACAACACGTGCGTACGCACATGAATTTGTTCTTACCTCGTTCTTATGTTAGTGAATTTGGAGTAATTCTAAATGAGCGGCCGCGTGCACGAGGTTAGTCATTTGCATAAAACACGCCCAAATTATCTCCATATAAGGGCTTTCCGCATTTATTCAGAGCAAACGCGCTCTCGCCAGATCTTAAAGCATCCAAGTGTACCATTCTCACCAGTTCAAACACAAAAAAAACTATCATATAGACCCAGACTACAGACCTCTCGGGAGCCAGCTCTACATACGGCTTATTCAGAGAAACCTGCAGCTGAACAAAACAACTTTTCTTACACTTTCACTATATGATGAAATGTATGATGACAAGATTAATTTGTATTATTAAATAAGTTTGTTATATAATTTTGTATATGGATTATATAACAATTATTTAGTAAACATGCTTTAATATAATCATAGTCGTATTTAGATGAAATATAACATCTTAACATGATTATAAAGCCGTGCAGAGTAAGTGCTTTCTGCGTACGTGTGGTTTCAGTTGTTCCTATCATTTTTCGTAAATGTAGAATAAATTTTAGTACGACATTTTTGGTGAATCGTGGTTTGTTCTTAAAATCATTCGTACTCACATTTCACGCACAAATTAGTGCGTACGCATGCTTAGTGAATGAGACCCAATGTTCTTAGAATATTTTTTTAAAATAAAAAACAAAAAACACATTCAAATAATTTTAAAATATTCAAATAACTTTATATTTTAGGTGAAAAAGTAGAATGTTTTAAGAAATGTTTTTGTAACCTAATGTTATAATCATGACAAGAAAACTGGATATGTTAATGTTTTTATAGAATGTTAAAAATAAATGACAGTAGTAGAATGTTGTAGAAAACATTTTTGTAACTTTTAAATAACATTATCAGAATCAGAATCAGAATGAGAATGAGCTTTATTGGCCAGGTATGTTTACACATACGAGGAATTTGTTATAGTGACAGAAGCTCCACAGTGCAACAGAATGACAGCAACAGGACAGGACACAGACAACAAGAGAACAATATACAAATAGGCAATGTATATACAAATAGGCAATGTAAATAGCAAAAACACTATGCAATACAGACAATCATGTGTGTACAGGTCTGACATGTGCAAATTTGAAATGGAAAAAAATAAAATAAAAAATATTATATGTGTATGTGTGGTGAATAAATAGTTGTAAAATAGTGTTGTGTGTTCCACGTTAATGTCAAGTGTTCATGAGATGGATTGCTTGGGGGAAGAAACTGTTCCTGTGTCTGGTTGTTCTGGTGCTCAGAGCTCTGTAGCGTCGACCAGACGGTAGCAGTTCAAAGAGGGAGTGTGCTGGATGTGAGGGTCCAGAGTGATTTTGCCAGCCCTTTTGCTCACTCTGGATAAATACAGTTCTTGGAGAGTAGGGAGGGTTGTACCAATGATTCGCTCAGCAGTCCGGACTACCCTCCGTAGTCTTCTGAGTTATAATTGTGAAAAGAAATCTGGACATTTTAATGAAAATGTCAATGTTCCCACAATGCTTTCATAACCTCAGAGATGGAAACTCGAGTCAGAGACTTGGACTCGAGTCGCACTTAAGTGGCATAAATAAAGACTCGAGACTTGAACTCCAATTTTGGTAACCTATAAAATGATGGTAATCCTCCGCCTCTGCTTTGTTTAATCTGGCAACACTGGCCATCACAGCCTTGATGAACAATAAAGTAAAATTTCGAAATAACTTCCAAAACATCTCTGGAGTTCATGGAAACTTTCAAATATTTTAGTATATTTAAAACCAAAAGTTTTTTTGTTTTAATTTTGATGATTAGAGCGATCTCAGTACCATTGCTCTGACAGTCTTGAAACAGTGTTTGTTGTCTAAAAACAGCAAGGTGTTTGTTTATATGAGATTTATTTAATTTGTGTAATTAATTTGATTAATTGGGGTTTGTTTTAAAATTTAGTTTTGTTGTTTGACACAAAACTCATTTTATCTGATTCCCATTTCTAATTGGTCGCGGAGAAAATCATATCGTGAAAGCTTCTCAATTTGGCTATTTTGAGATGAAAGGGTCCATAAAGTCAGACTCCGAATTGGGCCCAGACAAAGACTGCCTGCATAACCTAAATGTATTACCTGGATAGTAACGTCATGCAGACTGATTGGATGGAGTACATGCACACTTGGGTTTTGTTTGTTAACCAATTAACCTATAAAATGAAATCCTCCCAATCTGGCAACACTGGCCATCACTTGATGAACAATGTAAAATTAACTTCCAAAACACTGGAGTTGGGTATATTTACCACGATCTACCATTGCTCTGACAGTCTTGCAGTGTTTGTTGTCTAAAAACAGCAAGGTGCACAAAACTCGATTCCCATCCGCGGACGAAAGCTTCTTTTGGATTTTGAAAGGGTCCATAAGTCAGAGAATTGGGCCCAGACAAAGACTGCCTTTAAGCACTGTTAGATCTGCGAGGAAAAGCAAAGCACATCCCTCAGGGGCTAATCTGTATTTGCCCAGTTCAGCATTAACCATATAAAAGAGAGTTCAATAAGTCGCAGAACAAAACTCAGCTGAGAGCCTTGACGTGTCTGGCCTGCGGGCGTCGCATGAGTTACACATCGCCAGCAGCAAGCGGCTCACACGCTCATGACAAATGACTCCTCTAGTCATGGCATATTACCATGCTCTGTGCCCGTCTCGGCAGAATCCTTCCAGAAGCCTGCCAGGTGCGAGAACATTTCATTCTTTTAGCACTGGAATATTTTGATGTATTATTCATATAGGGTGTAGTACCTCTCGTTCCAATGCAAAATGAGCTAAATGAGGCGAATCTCACGAAACCTATCATAAACACGTCCAGATCATATTTCACCCCGAAAAATATACCAAATGATATTATGCACAAAGAAAATGATGCCTATTTTAGGACCATGCATTGTGATATTCTTTGATTTTCATGCCAGTTGAGCATATTTCACCCTCAATTCTTCTTCGTATCACTCTCATTGCTGTAATGCAAATAAAATAATGATTTATTATTTCAAATAGAAAATATTGATACCAAGGTTTCTGCAGGTTTGATGAAGGTACATTTAAGACTTTTTAAAGACGTTTGTAAGACCAAGTAAAGAAAATGTGAGGAATAAACTGAAATGTCTAAAATGCAAATGTCTAAAGATCCTTAAATCGAGATATATTTACTTGAAAAAAGCTAAATTACATGAAATAAGAAGTCTTGTTTTTGTGGAATTACTCAAAATGAAGTTTTATGATTAAAACAAGAACAAATATCTGCCAATTGGCTCAGAAAAATCGTTTTAATTCAAAAAGGGAAAACAAGATTTATATCATATTGACATATTTGTTCTTGTTTTAAGCATAAAATAACTTCATTTTGTTCAATTTGTCAAGATTTTATATTTGCATTCTCAAATAAATGTATCTTGATTTAAGGATGTTTAGATATTTGTACTGGAAAACAAAAATAGTGAGGAAGATATGATTTTTTTGCAATGCATCCAAAATATAATGCCACCATTTTATGAATTTAAGACTTTCTGCCCTGATTTAAGAACTTTTTAAGGCCTTAATATTCACCCTTCCACAAATTAAGACTTTGAAGGCCTTTTTAAGAACCCACAGAAACCCTGAATCCATCATGTTAGTATTTAATTCATGCACAAGCATTTTCTTCATGCAATTTATAATTTCCTATTTTTTTTATTAAGAAATACAGAATGCATGCATTTTTTTTTGCAATGCATGCAACATTTAATTCCATGATTTCAAGAATTTAAGAATTTCTGCTCTTATTTAAGACATTTGTCAGGCCTTAATTTGTGGAAGGGTGAATTAAGACTTTTTAAGACCCACAAAAACCTTTAATCCATCATGTTAGTATTTAATTTATTCATTTTTTTCATGCAAGATATAATTTACTATTTTTGAATAAAAATACAAAGGAAGATATACATTTTTTCAATGCATGCAACATTTAATGCCACAATTTAATGAATTCTTTTGTGGTCTGATTTAAGACCTTTTTAAAGCCTTAATTTGAAGAAATTAAGACTTTTTAAGACCTGCAGAAACCTTGAATCCATTCGTATTTAACATATGCAGTTTCTTCATGCAAAATATAATTTCCTGTTTTTTCTTTTGATTCTGAACTGAAATACGACCTTTCATTGTTAGCTTCACCCAAGAGTGAAACTTACCTGCAATTTTCTAAGCAGATACGAGCTAAAACAGTGCAAATAATACAAACGGCTGGCAAGCTTTCTGCCAAAACCGCAGACATCTGGACTGCGAACTCCCCACCAGCCTCCGAACACAATCTGCTCCTATAACAACTGTACGTCTGTACGTCTTAACTCCTGCAGGAGAATATTAATTATCAGCAGACATTAAGGCCTGCAGATTGAATCCGGCACGCATTAAAGCTGCGCGTGTTACCACGATAGCTCGTGGACCTCCTGAGGGGAAAGATGTCTAGATTTTCTCTCCCAAAAAGAGCAGAATACATTTACATGCTTAACAATGTGCCATTCCCTCAGCTAGCAATTTTCCTCCTTTAATTCAACTAACACAATCTCATCAAATATTAATATCGCTTTTGAGCTGTCTCTGACGAAATGGAAGAGAAAATGAGAGCCGATTATGAAAAAATAAAACAAATAACAAAGCGCCTCCATTCGAATGAATCCAAAAGAACAGAGCACGAACTCACAAGGATTATTATTTGATCTTATCAAGGACGCAGAGCTTTGCATCTTTATGTTCGGGCTGGCATTATTAATGCATTTCGCTCTCTAATCATGTCTTACAGAGAAATACATTTGTTGCCGTTTTCAATTCAGCGCCGCATGTTCTTTTTAAACGCAGCAAATTTCATTCTGTAATTAGGTAATTAGCGCTTCTAATCTCTAAACTTTTAATCTAATAAAGTAAATGTGATTCATTTTCCCCTGATGTCAATTCTGGCACTCTTTCATTCTCTCCAAGTAAACAAAACAGGAGGAATGGCATTTGATTGCCTACAAAACTGTGAAGCGTTCAGCTCTCTGTGAAGCATAAAAATAATGAGTAAAGTTTACTCAGTTCAGTCTGTCGCTTGGCCCGCACAACTACATTCTTGGCCGTGCGTTCAGAAAACCATGTCGTTTAAGCAATAATCGGCCAAAATTGTAGTCTAACGCAATCGAGGGTTCGATATAACCGATGCCGT
This sequence comes from Schizothorax lantsangensis, assembly GCA_027422415.1. Lineage (NCBI taxonomy): Eukaryota > Metazoa > Chordata > Actinopteri > Cypriniformes > Cyprinidae > Schizothorax > Schizothorax lantsangensis. The sequence continues at coordinate 33,354,886 of CM049852.1, read as the reverse complement.
AAACCACAACCCTAAAAACAGCCTTTATGTTCTCAATAGTCTTGTTTAGTCAAATCAGCAGCTGTGTATGATGATAAGCCATGACTTTGAAGCGCAGCCATGTTTGGTTTCTTTCTGCCAAAGTGTTGGACATCTGAAGCATTCCTACGGCATTCACAACAGCTGCGTTCATTAAGCATTTAGTCAACTCGTGGACGTCTCGTACCGCTGGGACACGCGTCTCGGTTTAACGCTTCCCCCGGAGACAGATCAAGTACAGTGCTTTCAACTACAAATGAATCACAGGCAGGGATCTTTACATTTAGCCGTACGATTACAGTCGCATTACAGCCACCTGATCAGGATCTCTAGTGCCCAGGCAATCGAAAACATTTGCACTTAATTGAAAACCTGCTTCAGTAAAATTGCACGAGCCACCAGGCTTCCCGAGACGAGCCGGAGGGAATCCAAAAATAAACAGCACCTCGTTCTTTTAATTAAAGGTGAATCAGTTGGCCTGTGGCAAAACGCCCTGAACCAAACTCAGCCTTTCTTAAACAGCTCAATATAAGAAGACAGCGGGTTACGGGCCAGGAGAGGACTCGCGGGGTCCCTGTAGAAGAGTATTGAATGGCTTGTCCATACCATCTATTCCTGTTCTCTCAATACCCTTGCCACTAACGGTTAAACTTCACGGCTCCCGTCACATCGCAGCCCGTCTAATCGGGTTGGACTTAAACAAAGAGACAGGGCTAAACCGAATGCACCCGCAAATGAGAATTGATGCAGTGCATATCGCCTCTACCTGTGTGATGAATGGCTCTGAGTAAACTATCTGATGGACTCAGAGGTGTGAGAGATTGACGCGGGAATACTGCATCTGCTCGTGCACGCTTTCCTGTTAGACCTTAAATAGCAGCCTGAGACAAAGAGCCACAACAATCCAGGTTTCAATTACATGCTGATGAATTCCAGAGACATTAATAAAGAGAATTAAGCATAAAAAAACATCTAAAATAACTTGAACATGCACTTGAAACCACAATGCTCAATACCAGACTGAAGGTTCAATATCTCAGGATATCAAATCATTTGCACAAACATACAAATCCTACTTTATGAAGCGTTTTACTTCACTTACACAGGTTTGCTGAACTGGCATATAAGAAATCGCTTAAGTGCCCTACTGCATCTACCAAAGGCAAACAAAACAAAAAGCATTCTAATCAATTGATACTGTATACATGCATGAATCAATGTGAATTCCCATAGAGAGAAAATCCTCATTTACATAAGGAAGTCATTGTTTCACCCCAAACATGTTTACTTGCATTGTAAAGAAATAGTAGTAGTAGTATATTTTTATTCAATGCCATGTCAGCCATTGTAAAGAAATACAAAAGACAAAAAAAAAAAAATTAAACGTTGTACTTATTTACAGCAATTAATATGCAAATAGTTGAGTAGTTGTTATTTTCAGCATTATTTTTAATAATCAATGCAGTCTTCACTATAAAAAAGTGATACTCTGCTTTTTTAGAGGAGCTCTACCATGGTATTTTTGTGTTACTTTGGAGTACAATGGCACGTATATTTAACAATCATTCAATATCATCATATGTATCAAAAGATATGACATCATCTGTACTGTACCATGGTACTGTCAATGTGCTTTTTACAGAAAAGACAATCATGAAAAAACAATAATTGACCATGGCTGTTTTGGGCATGGTACCATGGTAATACCATGTTTTATTGGACATGTATTATTTTAAGCACCTTAGAACACCATGCAAATACCATACGTAAACATAGTAAGCAAAAAGTACCATGGTATGACCATCACTGTACCACGGTACTGCTACACTAAGTATTAACAGAAAAAAAAGAGTGATTTACAATGGTTTTCCGATACTGTACCATGATACTACCATGTTTTATTGCCAGTGCCGCTTTATTTCTTTACACATTAGAGTACCATACCAAATATACCAAAGTACCATGGTATTATTGCCATCACTGTGCCATAGTACTCCTATTAATACAAAGCAATCATGACCTCAGCAAAATTTCCTTACATAGATTAAATTACCATACAAATACAAAGGCACATGAACATGGTAATCATTTCAAAGTACCATGGTAATACCATCACTGCACCATGGTACACTCTCTCTTGTATTAATACTAAACAACTATGACCTCAGCAAAAAATAAACAGATAAAACCTTTAGTGTTTTTGGATACTGTGCCATGGTACTACCATATTTATTATATCATACTATGGCATTTCCTTACATATATTGAAGTACCATGCAAATACCATGGTACACACATGTGGAAATTATAATATTTATATATATATATAAATAAAAGTACAGTACTCTACTTTCTTCTAACAATTAATACAAAGCAATCATGACCTCAGCACGATTTACAATGGTTCTCGGATACTGTACCATGGTACCATTGATAGTACCATGGTATTTCTTTACATACACTGAAGTACCATGCAAATGCCATTGTATTTCAGAACCATTATAACCAAGAAGCACAGTATTACGATGCCATCACTGTATGTTACCACCTCAGCACTTTTAACAACGCTCGTTCTAGTATAAAACTAACACTTAAAGCAATTCTTTCAGACTCGAGAGTAAAATCGCGCGCGTCTCTCTATAATGAATGCTGTGCAGGTGACAGAAACGCACCTGTGTGTCCTCGCGAGCGCCGAGCTGAGGAATCCATCGCTCCACGCGCAGGAACTGTTCAGATCGGCTCGGTCCGGTGTCTCCTCTCGAAGAGTCGGTTCCTCCTGAAGAAGAGCAGAAGTCAATCACATCACTCCTCGAGGAAACGAGCGGAGCTGCTGTTTCTCCGCACGCGCTGAACGCGAGACTGACGATCACAGCGCGAGAGACGCGCGGAGTTCACTGACTCTCTCTCTCTCTCTCTCTCTCTCTCTGTGTGTGTGTGTGTGTGTGTGTGTGTGTGTGTGTGTGACTGAAGGAGGAGTCATTTTGAGGCGCAGAGCTCCAAAAATCTCAGTATATAGAACTATTAAATATTTCACTATCCTTGTTAAAACACACAAGTTTAGTAAGATACATAGGCCTAATTGTGGCTTAATATTATTTTTTCCTTTTTTTCCTTAAATTAAAAATAATAGATATAATCTTAATTAAAAAAAAAACTAATATTCCGAATTTAGAGAAAAAGCGCGTAGATTAGGCCTACGCAAAATAAATAAATAAATAAAATAAAATAAAATAGCTACTGTAGGAAACGCGAACTGTATGTCACAGTCTGCGCATGCGCCTCCGCGACAATTTTCGGACCAATGACCCCTATATTCAAACTTTGCAAAACGTGATATTTAGGTGCAAACTACGACGACAATCTTGGTAATTTGTTATTATAATATTCAATTTGACATAATAATTCATGATCTGACGAGATTGGAATAATCTGATGTTATCTAATGATCAGTGTTGGGCAGTATAACTAGTTGCTGTAATAATATTACTTTTTGCAGTAACTAGTAGTGTAACTCAGTAATTTCAGTAATAATATTACAGTTACCATCCATAAAACAGCTTAGTTACTTTTGATGCCTCAACCCTGCTGATATAAAATCCAACAATCAAATAATTCCTAGATTTATGTTCATAATTGTCACGACTCACACATGCATGTGATGTCTCCAGTGCTGCAGGCAAGCTTGGAATATGGGAAAACTTACATTCAGCAGATAGAAATATTGCATTATATTGATTTTGTCAAGAAAAAAGATGATCTGAACACTGATGTGTAAGTTGTGGCTTTACTTTACTCTGGGTTACATCTCTCTGATCAGCATATGCTACATTATATTACTATAATTAAAAATATTTTTGGAAAATTAAACAGTTTCTTACAAACTTATGTGATTTCATAAAATACATAATGAAATATAATCGTATATGTGTAACAGAGAAATTACAATTAGCTTCAAGCTACACATTAATGAGATTAATACACTTCTACTTGAATGTCACTATTAATCACTATTGAGTGATTGAGTAATAACTTCTGACTGAGATCCGATGTGGATTTTGATCAAATGATGAGGCAGAAATATGTTATTAGTAACATTTATGTGAAAGATACACAGTTACAACTTCTGTGAGGCGTGAAGAAACAGTGTAACTAGTAGTGTAACTAATTACTGTTGACAGAAAGTAATAAGTAAAGTATCAATATTACTTTGAAACGAGTAACTAGTAATGAGTAATATATTACATTATTTGAGTAACTAACCAACATTGCTAATGATACTAAATATTGTTTTTGATCTAGCTAACCTGGAACATTCTCACAACGTTACTCCTCACTAAGGTTGTTTTTTTTAAAGTTATATAGAACAAAACGTTCTTAAAGTAATGTTTATGGAACGTTTCAACAACTTTATTAATATTTGACATAGGGCCTACGTTCTCATAACATTCTCTGGATGTCCTTATGATGTTATTTGTCCTTGATGAACATTATAAGTTACCTTTAAAATGTAATTATGACAAGGAAACTGGACATTTTAATGTTCTTCGAATATTAAAAATTAACATTCAAATAATGCTATATTTTGGGTGAAAATAAAGTTAGTAGAATTTTGTATGAAAATGTCAGTATTTTAGAAACGTCAAAATGTTCCCACGTTTTTGTAACCTAAATTTGTTACTTGGATACATAAAGTGTGAGATCCTGAATCTTGTTTATCAATTGTTACAGTCCACGAGGTCTGTGTATCTCACAACTGCTTTACAAATTACAAACCACCCATGATACTGACACATGATGTCTAAGTGTATATTTATTAAATCGATAGTTTAAATGACTGGTGAATATTACAGTGGACAGTAAAGCGTAACATATTGATGTGTTAATGGATGTTATTTCCTTCTACGGTAGGTTATATTCACTAACCCAACCACTTATCATCCAATTAGACACAAACTACTACAGTTATCTGGCTGATATTCACACTTATCCAAATCACTCTCACAATGGGACAAATTAAAGTTGAACGATTTTAAGGTGCTACTCATAAAATGAATTATCGGCTACAGAGAGCAATGAAACCATGTCAAATCAAGCTGTCACTCAAACTATGTTCAATTAAAACATTCGTTTTCCTGCAGTTTTCAGTGTCAGTGTCATGCTTGGTTGTCAATTATCATATTTGGCTCTTTGTAGAACTGAAAAGTGTAACACCAAATTATAAAATGTGAAGTTAGTGGTAGTGAATGCAAAACCAGAGAATAAATATGGATAAATCATGCACTGATGCATTACTGTCCGCTGTACAGATGCATAATTCACCAGTAATTTAAACTATTGATTGAAGAACTAAACACTTACTAGACTAGATTAATAAACACAGATTCCCTGTCATCATCCACGCGTCAGATTATTGTGAATTATGCTGTGAGCTCTGGCTGCAGATTGAATCTGTAAATTCATTTCATGGATGGTTTGTAATTTGTAAAGCAGTTGTGAGATACACAGACCTCCCGGACTGTAAAAATAGATCAACAAGATTCAGGATCTCATTTAACATCTGAGGAACAGAAAATCTTCACTCTTTATGTGTATATCCAAATCAATCAATACGACTGATCAATATCTTTCCTGTCCAATTTAGACCCCATCATAAGTCCTTTATTCATCTCCATCGGCACAGATCAACAAACGAGTGCAACGCAGGGGAATGTTTTCTTTCTTTCTTTCTCTTTCTTTCTTTCTTTTTGTCTTTCTTATGTAGATTATGATCATAACAAATGTTCTTTATGTTCATAAACAAGTGCAAAGTAGATGTTTGTTTGTTTGTTTGTGTTCTTTCTTTCTTTCTTTCTTTCTTTCTTATGTAGATTATGATCATAACAAATGTTTTTTCTTTATTTTCATAAACAAGTGCAAAGTAGATGTTTGTTTGTTTGTGTTCTTTCTTTCTTTCTTTCTTTCTTTCTTTCTTTCTTTCTTTCTGTTGATTATGATCATAACAAATGTTCTTTATGTTCATAAACAAGTGTAAAGTAGCTGTTTGTTTGTTTGTTTGTGTTCTTTTTCTTTCTGTAGTTTATGATCATAACAAATGTTTTTATTTATGATCATAAAAAAGTGCAAAGTAGCTGTTCGTTCGTTGCCGGTTGTCCGGCCTTTCTTTCTTTCTATAGCTTATGATCATAATAAATGTTCTTTCTTTATTTACGATCATAAACTAGTGCAAAGTTGCAGTAAGTTTATTTGGTCGGTTGGTCTTTCTTTCTTTCTTTCATTCTGTAGTTTGGCTGTAGTTTACGATCATAAACGATCAAAGTACCTCTTTCTTTCTTTGACTGTCGTTTATTCATTTATTCAAATACAGTAAAACCATCTCAGGGTTTTTGCACTGTAAATGCCCTCTGGGGGGACGTGAAAGATATTCTTCGGAATGAATGCATTTGTATTCATCCTTTTTTTTAAAGCCCATGAATAAAGCCTTCAAATGGGGTCAAACGCACCCAGGAGTGATCTCATAACATATTCCATCTTTCTTGTCTTAAAGCCCAGCTCAGCTGTTTGCTGGCCGTCCTCAGCCGCGTTTGTTCCCTGTGTTGGGAGGAATATGTGTCATAAAACACGGCGGCTTGTTCGTCTGCGGCGAGCGGCAGAGAGAGGCCACACAGAGGCCACATTCATTTTTCAGCACTCCGCCGCTGTCACGAGGGAAGTAACATCACAAAGACTTTGATTGGTTCAAATTGTACGAGGTTTGTAAAGCCGAGGATGGTCGGCGCGGCAGACCAGAGTGCAACGGGAGAAAATTTTGTACATTATAAATGCCCGTTCAGAACCGTGACTGCCAAGCGGAGAGGAGAATACAAATGAAAAATATATTAGGGCTGAGATAAATGTTGTAAGAGTGCTTTTCAGACAGAAATGAATCCTATAGAGAACCGAGGTTCCTGAGAAGAAAATTCAACAATATTAATTTATGTCCTACTGGCCATATTTATGCTCTAAAACAGTCCCAACCCACCCCCCCCCCCCATTTTTGGTACATACATACATACTTGAAAAGATTTTAAATTCATATTTTAATAATGTAACAACACATTCTAATCTATATATTATGTAAATGTATATATTATTATATTATATAATTTTTTTAATACATTTTTATTATTTTTTATATTATTTTATTTTAATTTCAGTGTCCTACTAATGTGATTTCCAAACTTTTTTGTCAGATGAACCCCTTAGACATAAAATATTCATTTGAATTTAATAATTAATAATTAATTAATAAACACTTTTGCATGTTCATGATTCTCTGAAGATGGTTAACGGTCACTTAACATGCAGGTAAACAAATATTCAATATTTTTTTCAGTAAATATTTATATACAGTAGCACAACTTGGCCAATAAATTATATTGCAATTATTTTGTTATATATTGTGAATGTGACAATATTTATTACTATATTCCATATTTATTTTATTTTTATTGCTATGCCTACTGGGCAAATGCAGGTAATCTGATCAAATATTTTATTTTGATTGCTTTTATTTTCAAATTATTTTATATGGGTGGCATGACTTGGCAAATAAATGATATTACAGTTATTATTAATTAAATTAAAAAATATTTTCAAATATTGTAACTTTAACTCTGATATTACATTTTATCTCATACTGAATGAAAGACCTATTTCAGGACCTTTATTATTATTATTATTATTAATTAGTTTTAACTCTATAAAAATAAAAGTATTACTGTTTACATTTTTACTGTTAAATAAACAATTTAGAAAATAGAGATGATTTCATATACACATTTCTTATAGATTAGTTCAGAATTGATCAGATTTAGATCAGATTTGTTCTACTATTATGATACGCTTTGATTGCGTGTAAAGGAGCAGCGTGAACATTCTGCTAAACATCTCTTATGTTTATGGACTGACATGAGGGTGAGTAAATTATATGGAAATTTCATTTTTGCCTGAACTATGCCACAATATTTCAGTGTTCAGAGATGATCAGTTATAATTCACTCTGATAAATACAAATACTCTCTGAAGCGGATCTTTGAAGACTTCATAAATACTCAACGCAGCAGCAGCGCAGAGGTCTGTATGCATTAAGAAAACCCCAGATAACCATAATAGCCTCACACATCAGACAGCAGCGCTGGAGGCAGATAACGGCCTCCTGCACGTGTCTTTCCCTCCCCGAGGCTGTTGTCAGAGATATCGCTGATGAAATGCATGGGCTGTATGTGATTCTCATGGATCGGTGACCGGATCTGGCGTGCTGCAGCGGTCGCAGCAGGAGGACCGGTCCTGTCTTGAGAGATAGCCCCTCGCTCCACACAGCTCTTCTCAATATTTCATCAGACAGACAGACAGAGTTTGGCAATACCTCAGAGAACACATTTGCTCATACTAATGGCTGCTTCTTGGAAATACTGACAGGAACACATCAAGCGAAGTGAAAGAGAGGTCCACCTGTTTGTGTAAGAGTTTTTCATGTCCAAAGCGACTGAGCAACGTTTTTTGGACACTCGTGGCTTGATAAGTCTCTCTTAAGTGAACTGTTCACGCAAAAATGAATGTTATTTCATCATTTACTCTCAGTCATGTCAGTCCAATCTCAAATATATATTTTTTCTATATGCTACTGGGCACTTTTATGTTCAAAAAACTAGGATCCCTTACTTTTTTTGTAAAAAAAAATAAAATAAGATATAAATCAGATGTAAAAAAAAAAAAAAATTAAATAAGACATTAAAAAACTATAATAATAACAAAAATGTATAACAACAAAAACAATAATAATTATTATTATCAATAATAACTAATTGAAGTCACCGTGACATTTTAATTTAATATTTCATCTATTTAACAATTTTGTCAGTATTTTCTTATATTATTAATTAAATGTTTTAATTTGATAACTTAAGTATAATATATATATATATATATATATACATACAGCAGTCAACATTTGAAGTGGATCAAAACCTTTCATCAAAGTTGTCCATTATTGGCCATATATATATATATGGCCAATAATGCAATACATGCAATTATTATTAATAATATTATTATATTAATATATTTCATTATTAATTGAATAATTAAAATGAACTATAATTGTCACATATTGTGATTTTAAATGTCATATAACACTTCATCTCATATAAAAATAAAGAATTACTGTGAAATAAACAATTGAGAAAACAGAGATGATTTAATATGCATATTTGTTTTAAAGGTTAGATTGTATTTTGCCTCTCTCTTTCAGATTTGTTCTGTGTTTATATTCTTGTGAAGTTTGTTCTTTTTACAGCTTTATTATTCTTATTTTTAGTTGTACATTGTCCCTTCTTCCCATTAAATTGCAATGACAAAAGCTTCAAAAAGGAAGCAAAATCACCATAAATGTGGCATAATATTAGTCCATGCACTATATTCCAAGTTTTTTGAAGTCTTTTACATCATAATTCATCTGCTCTAGTTCTCTTTTGAGCATGCAATGCTTTCATGAAGCCTGGAAAGTCATCCGGAAGAGTAAATGATGACAGAACTTGCATCCCATTAAACTCCTGTAAAGGACTGTTTTGCCTTTTTATACAAATCTGAGAGCAGTTGTGTTTATTGATCATCACAAATATCTAGTTTATTTCATCTTAAACCCCTCCAATCCAAAATACTATGCTGTATATATTGTTACTGTTTATGTGAAATAAAACAATCTTTATATTCTTTCACACGCAGCTCTCAAACCAAAGATGATGCAAGATGTTATGCATCAGGTTTGATGTCAGAAGGTGAGTACATGAACTATTCCTTTCAGAAAGCAATCATCTGATTGAATATTGTCTGTATGCCTGATGTCAGCATGCACTGATGTAGAACGTGATGAATGTCACATATTCAGAGCCGGTCCTCACTGAAATCTCAAGGCTGTAGTTTATGGGTGGGAATGATTCTGTGGGCCTACAATTCAATATAATCAATGCATTCAATGTCTAAATAAGTCATAAAAATAATGAATCTATAAATCATGCTTTGTTTAGTATTTCATATTTCAGCTCCCTCAAAATAAATAGATGGATGCTCGGCTGAAACTAAACAGATGACGCTGACGCGGCGAGCGAGTCACACTGACAGCGCAGAAATGAAAACCTGTTCACCATAAACACAAGAGAAGCAGTGCAGCGGCACAGTACACAGAAAACAGTGTTCAAACAAGACGTCTTTACAGCTGCTGCACAGGTCAGGAACGAGAGTCTGACCACTAGACATACACTTCAGGTTTATGTGTTTGAACTGCATAGCAAATTTACATGCATTTGGATGATGCAGATTTAATGTAAACAAACTACGTCATCTGTTTTCAAAATGCTTAGATTTATTCAAATTGCTTAGAATCAGCATAAATCCATGGAAACGTACTTCTGCCATGAGAGAGAAAAAAAATCTGACTCGTTCCTCATAATTTAGAGTTTACTTTTTACATTTCAGGCTTTTTTCACACAAATTCAGAGTTTATTTTTTGAAAATCCAGAAATTATTTCTCAAAACGTTTACTTTTTTTCTCCCAATTCTAAATTTATTTCTCGATGTTCAGACTTTTTTCTCACAATTCTGAGTTTATTTCTCAAAATTATACTTTTTTCCCTCGCAATTCAGAGTTTATTTCTCAATATTCAGACTTTTTCCTCACAATTCAGAGTTTGAATCTCACATTTCAGGCTTTTTCATGCAAATTCAGAGTTTATTTTTTGAAAATTCATAATTTATTTCTATACAAATTTAGACTTTTTTCCTCACAATTCAGAGTTTATTTCTCAATATTCAGACTTTTTTTCTCGCAATTTAGTTTATTTTTTCAAAATTCAGAATTTATTTCTCGAAATTTAGACTTTTTTTCTCACAATTCTGAGTTTATTTCTCAATATTCATAGTTTTTTTTCTCAAAATTTTGACTTATTTTCTCATAATTCTGAGTTTATTTCTCACAATTAATTATTATTATTTATTTATTTTTACTGTGGAACAAGCCATATTTAATGTATGTTAAATACAATGCATGTTTTATTTACTGATGATAAATATATAAACCTGGTTATTGTGTATTTAACACCCATTCAGTGTATTAGTATGAAAAACACATATACACTTAAAATACTGTAAATCTTACCTGTTTTATTAATGTATGACTTAAAAATATGAATCACAGTAAGTTTATTAGTTTGTTAAATATTTTTTGAGTGCATTGATCTCTCACATTGATACCATGAGAATTAGTAACCAAATAATGCTTTTAATCACTCTTTCTTAAAGCTAGCTAGCTCTAATCTACGTGTGTTGATCTCAGGTGTAAATCACAATCTCTTTATTCCCATGAAATGCGTTTAGAGATCAGCTTGTATTTGTTTTCTTCATTTGTTTGTAAGCAGTAAAGCTCTGCTGAAATATAGGTCTAATTAAAAAACAATTAAAAATAGATGGTGTTTGTGGCCGCAGTGAACTTTTATCTTTAAGCTCCTCTCAGATAATGGACACATTGAATGTTTATGTAATGCTTTATATTTGAGGATGAAATGACCTCAGAGATTCTGGCAAATGTTTTAATGTCTCCCTCTTGTTTCCAGAAGCTTTTAGATTTGAAGAAGCCGCTCTCATGTCTCTACTGAGGGTCTTTGACGATTTCTCAGGACTTTAACATAAATAGACTAAGAAACCCACAGTATGATGGGCTCTGAAGTGAAAATGGGACATAAGTGTTGTCAGAGACCTTCACAGTAATGTTTTATCTGCATAAACAGATTTACTTCTGCTGCAGGGAAACACGGCGGATGTCTTTTGTCTTTCACGTCTCTCTTTTTACTAACTTAATTCACTGATGTTGGGGGACAGTTTATATACAGCTTTAGTTGTCATTTTAATCTTTAGGATTGGTAAATTGTGACTAGACTTAAAGGAATCGCTGCAATTGAAAATCATGTGGCTGAGCTCCACAAACATTTGTCCGTCTAAAATGAGCAGGTACTGATTTTTCACACAGAAAACTCTGTTAACGGATAGTTTAGTTCCATACAGCAAAAAATGTACTCTAAAATATATTTCAAAATATACAAAAAAGACCAAAAATATTTACATAAATATATTCTCTACCAATATATTGGTATCTATTTTTGGTATATTAATTATATCTCATTTCCCATACAGCAAATATATATACAGTGTATATATATATATATATATATATATATATATATATTTTTTTTTTATACATTTTAAAATATATTTATATATATATATTTATATATAGCCAAATAATAGATTTGCGAAAATATGTTACAAAGTGTATTTACATATATATATTTTCTGCCAATATATTTTTGGCCTTTTTTTATTAATTGTTTTTTTTTTATATGAATACATTTTTTTATATATATTTTGCTCTCCATATATTTCAATCCAAGAAAATACATTTGCATTATGTTACATTTCCCATACAGCAAAAAAAATGTATATATGTATAACATATATATATATATATATATATACACATATACATATATATACATTTACATATATATTAAAATACAATTCAAAATATATTTACACAAATATATTTTCTACCAATTTATATTTTTATACTTATATATATATATATATATATATATATAAACATTTAAAAATATATATTTGCCCTCCACATACCTCAATCCTTGAAAATACATTCACATATGTGTCACAATTGGAGAAAAACATTATTTGTTTAAGAGATTGAAAATGTATTGGAAATATATTTTCTATTTAAAAAAAAGTTTTTGAGTTTATTACTATTATATGGGAAATAAATCTCATAAGACTTCAAAGATTTCATAGGAGTGAATACTCGATGAATATTGGCTTTGCTGGGAGAGATCTGTGCTATGAAATCTGAGTTCCAGACCCATTCACACCCTCCATCACGACACGACCCATTTACACCTGCTCCTCCAGCTTTCTGTCCTCCAGGAGAGCCACGATATGCACTTACTTCATAGGTGCAACAGTTGACATGCTTGTAAAAACCTCAAATGCAGCGAGGAAAGAGTGAGATGAAACTTCAGCGGCGTGCAGAGATATCGTGATGAAAACAGCTTTTGTACGAACACTTGAGTCAAAGATAAACACAAGAGTTTGATAAGATAATGGATTAGTGGAGTTTCAGACAAAGATGCAGTGAATGGAAATACAAATGCAGGAATAACACTGTGATCCGTGTTTGAAGTTTGTCTCAGTGCAGATCACAGACAGAGATGTTCATTTGCAAGCCAAAGACTCTGTCGGATTTGATTAGAAAGCTCATCTTGAATATGGCTTTGCTTATTTGCATAAGAATATTTAAAAGTGAGTGAAGGGGATGCATGAACTAATAAAACTGGGCGTATTTTGACTTGGACCAATAAGAAACCACCTAGCAACCACATACAGGTAACAACGTACTAACAATCATCCTGAGAGTGAGTTTTAGGCAGACAAGCACCACTCATCAGGGTTATTATTAAAAACTAAATCCATAAAAATTAGAAATAAATTACATTTTAAATAAAATAAAATAAACATTTATTTTTTCATTAAAAAATAACAATGACAAAAACACAACAAAATTAATACAAAAAAACTTTAATTAAAATGAAAATATATAATATAAATATATAAATAGAAAAGAATATTACAAAAAGCTAATTCAAAATATTAATTAATTAATACTAAGATACTGCCACTCACACTTTTAGACCAAATAAAAAGCTAGTTTTTCAATTCTTTTCTCAAAGCATGTCTCATTTTTTAAGCACCTTATAATAAACAAACTGTTTTCTGCATGATTTGTAATATGAATTCATTTGAAATGTGTTTTTCTTTACTGTAAGTTGCTCTGAACAGATGACGTGCCAGAGGTATAATTATGTTTTCATTCACACATTTTGCAGCTGGCAGTTTTTCCATCTGCCGAATGCAGATGAAGAGCAAGTCGATATTTTGTCATTCAAACAATCAACCTCGTATGGAAATATCACTTGCTGTGAAAATGACTTGAACGGTGTGATTTTCTCATCTGTAGGCCTTAAAGGGATAGTTCAGAAAAAAATGAAACCGTTGGTACCCATTGACTTCCATACGGAGCCAAAATACTGTGGAAGTCAATGGCTACCGGCAACTGTTTGGTTACAAACATTCATCAGAATATCTTCTTTTCTGTTCAGCACAACATGACTGATTTTTCATTTTTGAGTGAACTATCACAGTAAAAATGTAAAGTTAAGAAAACTTAAAAGTTTTAGGCAACCAGCTTCAGCAGATTTTTGAGTTTTCTCAACTTGTTGTTTTCAGTTTATACAACAAAAAGTTAAAAAAACTCAAATCTTCTACAAAAACAAGCTGAGAAAACTCACAAATCTGCTGAAGCTGGTTGCCTTAAGCTTTTAAGTTTTCTCAACTTTTTATTTTTTACAGTGATCCCTAGTGAAAAATAAATATGCTTAAATGTATTTGAAATACATTTATTTCATGCTAAGTATACTACAAATACTTTTTAAATTGATGTACTTAATAAAATGTCCTGCAATTGTACTTATACTTAAAGTCTGCTAAACTGGAACAACTCATTTTGTACTTTAATTGTGTGGAAGTAATGCTGAAGTACAATTAAAGATATACTTAGTATATTTGATTGTGAAAGTGGAACTATTGCAAGTATACTTCAGGTACACTTTAAATATCTAGCATTTAAAGTCTGCTATTATTCAAAGATCATTCAATGCTCATCAAAAGTGACATTAAAACACATTTTAGACTTAATATTAAGAAAAGTGCATTGTGCACACAAGTAATATGCCAAGTAAAGTTTAATTATAATTTGTATACCAGTAAGTCTCCAGTTATCTGTCAGTAAATATGTTAATAGATTTGAACTATACTTAGTATGAAATAAATGTATTTTAAATATATCACTTTTTTAAAGAAGAATGTCGTTGGGTCAGAAAATGAGAGAAGTAAATAAAAGCCTGAGCCGTGGTCAAACACGGTGCACTTGGCTTCTGCAGACTCAGATGAGGGTCATTTTGTCGGGTAATAGCTGCTCTCTCTGGAGACTCGTTTAGTTTTGTCTGCCTCAGAGAATCAACCTCTCGACAGGGAAGGAATGTAATCATCGCCTCATTTTCCCCTCTCTTCTTTGTCCTGCGCTATATTTACATAGATTTTTCTGTCTGTCCTTCATTTCATTTCTCCTGCTTTTCTCGTCTCGCTCCTCGTTTCCTTATTTTTCTCACTTTAATGATCACGTATGCTGAAGATGTAGGATCTACTTCTAAACATTTTCACAAATTGCTAGTAAATTTCACAAATAATTACAAAGACATGGCAGGTAGCACACTGAATTATACAACATTTTGATGTAGAAAGACTAGTATTTTCTTGTATAACATACAAACCTTTGTTAATATTTTAGAAATTTCTAGTAAATTACAAAGAAATTACTAAGAAATGGCATGTAACGCACTGAATAAACTATATATCTATCTATATAATTAAATGACATTTTTGAGTAGAAATACTCAAATTGTATTTTCTTGTAAAACATTTTTTTATTTACAACTTAATTACAAAGAAATGACAAGCACCAAACTGAATTAAATATACAATTCTCAAGCAGAAAGACTTTTAGGATTTAATTCTAAACATTTTCACTCAGAAATTGCTAGATTGCTAGTAAATTATAAAATAAAATGACAGATAACACCTTGAATTAATTACAATTTTGGATGAAGAAAGACTGAAATTGTATTTTCTTGTACAACGTATAAATCTGTGTTATTATTTTAGAAATTACTAGTAAATTTCACAAATATTTACAAAGAAATGTTTAAATTTATACATTTTTATGAATTTTTAAATTCGAAAAACTGAAATAGTGTTTCTTGCAAAACACAAATCTTTGTTATTATTATTATTTTTGGAAATTGCTAGTAAATTTTCTGAAATAATTACAAAGAAATGACGAGTAACAAACGGAGTTAAATATGCAATTTTGAAGTAGAAAGACTAAAAATTGTGCTTTTTTTGTAAAACATACAATTCTTTGTTTTATTTACAACTATTTATTTACAAAATAAAATCATTCTAACATGTTGAACTAGCTTTGTGAGGTATACTCAAAATGTTTTCAACAAGCACTCGAGGACATGGATTGAGTTCATCAGTACATTTATATTCATGTGAAGCTTGGAACAAAGGTTTTGCTCATCCATACTTAAAACAATATTTTCACTCTAGTGAACTGCCAGTAAGTTTCTCAGATTCTTAAAAAGAAATGCCAAGTAAAACACAATCCAACAATCTTCAAAAAATCCTATTTTACGTTGCAGTTCCTCTAATATCTCAATTGCTCTTCGACAGAAATAAGTTCAATTGGAGAGCACTTTTAAAACTTTTGCTTAAAGGGATAGTTCACCCAAAAATGAAAATTCTGTCATCATTTACTCATCCTCAAGTAGATCCAAACCTGTATGAATGTGTTTGTTCTGCTGAACACAAAGGAAGATATTCTGAAGAATGTGGGAAACAGAGCAGTTCTGGGGCACCATTGACTTCCATAGTATTTTTTTTTCCTACTATGGAAGTCAATGGTGCCCCAAAACAGCCTGGTTACAAACTTTCTTCAAAATATCTTCCTTTGTGTTCAGCAGAACAAAGACATTCATACAGGTTTGGAACTACTTGAGGATGAGTAAATGATGACAGAATTTTCATTTTTGGGTGAACTATCCCTTTAAGGCTCGTGTTTCTCAGATCTTCTGAGAAAGACTTCAGTAATCATTCATGTTTCTCATGAGTTTCAGAAAAGATCTCAAAGGTCCCAAAATGTGCAGTTAACCCTGAGATCTCAATATGAACTCATTCAGTTTTTCCATAGTGATCTGCACTTCTATCTGCATTCATTTTATTGCCATATACTCTTAATGTATATGAACTATTGACTCATTATGTCTATTTTTATTTCTTCAAAGGGGTTTTAGGAGAAACATCTGAAGTAAATCTGATGTCTGCATGAAGCATCGGAGGCGTCTCATGAGGTCTGAAAGCACAACATCCAAACAATACATGTTTCCTTTGAAGTTTCATTCATTCCTTATAGCTTTAGTCATTTACTCTCACTTCAGTTACATAAAAAATAAATAACTCAGTTTTGCTATTTCTGAGTGAAACTCAGCAAAAAATGAGTGTAATTTGAATCATCAGACTTGAAGCACTCAGTCTAATGCTCTCCTGAAAGCTGCTTTAACAATTTAATATGAGTTAAACTCAGTTTGAGAGCTTAAACTAACTTTAAGTGCAACTTTATGCCGTTATAAGTGTGTTGGGGAGAGAGATGGGGATAAAAGTTAATCTTCTTAGTTTGTTTCAAAACTAAGATTCATATGTGAAGAAGAAACACAGACCAGAAGTGTGAATCATGCTAAATATGTAAATATATGTAAATGCAGATGCTGAAATGTTCATTTACTCTTTCATCCGCTTGCATGCTGTGAGACCAGTGAGGAAAATCAGTTTCTTTACAATATAAAATAAAAATAAGAAATAAGTTTATACATGTAGGTGTCATTCCTGTTCAGTAGAGGTTTAATAGTTTTAGATGTAGTTCTTTTTTCTATACATTAGAATGTGTCCTGTTCATTGTTTTTTTGTGTTTTTTTTGAGCAAAAAATAATAACTATCATTCATTTTTATCATTATTTATATCAGACATTCATTAAAATGTCATTCAGTTTAACGTATATACCAAAAAAAATCTTGTCAGGCATATTTAGCACAAGAATCATTAAAAGACTCTATTTAAGGATCACAGAAACTAATTAATTGTCAAATCTTTAAAATCTCTTTACCACAATCCTTCAAACCAGGTTTGAATACCCATGTGACAGCAAGATGTTTAAATCATTTAAAATATAATAAAACTTAGAATGATCACTTTTTCTTTTATGCATTTTAATAAGTACAAGGTCAGAATAAGTATGCTGTTACATTTTTTCATACATATACTATCTGTTACGCTGAATGATGATGGAACATTTTCATATTTAATACATGTGCAGAGTAAAAACATATGGAGCCGAAGTGTTTAAATCATATACGAGCACAGTTCAGAATGATAATGTCTACCCTATTTAACTTTGATGAATGTACAAAGCAAACTGAAATATCCACAACATAAAAAACATCACTGAAATAAGAGCGTGAGGTTTATCTGTCAATCAGATGCACATCAACTGATTTCTATTGAACTGTCAGCAACTGAACTGCAGCTCAAACTATTTCAAATCTAGTGAATTAAAGGGTTAGTTCACCCAAAAATGAAAATTAACCTGTGATTTACTCACCCTCGAGGCATCCTAGGTGTATATGACTTTCTTCTTTCAGACGAATCCAATCGGAGTTATATTAAAAATTCATGAATTAACCAAAAGCTTTACCCTTGTTAAGGAGAAAAGAAATAAAGAAATCTAAAATGTCCAAATCTGAACCTTATAATATCCGAGATTTATAACAGCCAAGTTTAGTTTTCAATGTTTTGGCAAGGGGAGCAAACACTAGTAAAGTCAGAAGTTGTCCTTTTGAAAATGAAGCAGAAAGGAGTTCAAACCTCTATCAAATTAGCTTCATTCACGTGGTAGTTTTCAGCCCCCGAATGAACTCCTCCGCTTCTGAGACAGTCTTGAAGATATTCACGGGATTGAAAAATGATGAATTCAGTGGGTGTTTCTGTTCAACAGTCCAAAAGATGTCAAATAAAGTGCATGCATCCATAATAAAACATGCCTCACACGGCTCCAGGATGTGAATAAAGGCCTCCTGTAGCGAATCCATGCGTTTTTGTAAGAAAAATATCCATATTTCAAATGTAATAAACACATCCCTTCATCTAACTGTCATACGCGGAAGCCGTTCCGGTGGATGACGTAGGACGTCGGCGTTGCGTGATTAGTGACGAATGCGGAGAGAGAATAAAAAAATGCCAGTCATGAATTAGAAGTACAAAACAAGGATTTGTGAAGAAAAATGTTGGAGGATTTCAATATAAGCCAAGAAGAGACTGGTTTTCCTTTGCTAAAGTAAGGAAACTTTGCTTCCTTTGCTCCTGTAAACAAACTGGAGTTTATTATGGATGCGCGCGCTTTATTTGACGTCTTGTGGACTGTTGAACAGAAACACCCACTGACTGCAATCATAGAGCTTAGAAGAGCCAGGACAGTTTTTAATATAACTCCGATTGGATTCATCTGAAAGAAGAAAGTCATATACACCTATAAGATGCCTTGAGGTGCCTAAATCACACGCTTATTTTCATTTTTGGGTGAACTAACCCTTTAAGCTACAAACTCCATCATAATGCACAATGTTTCCATCTAACATGTATTTTGAGCTGCAGCTCGTCATATTAATGAAGTGTTTCACAGTAAACCTCACCTGAATATGTTCGTAGATTTGCGTTGGATGTTATCTTTGGAATGGAAACATGGATATTTTATTTGTAAACATCATAGTTTTTTCTCTTCTCTTTGTTTTACCTACTATTTAACTGATTTGTGTTTGATCAAACACTAGAGAGAAAGTCACAAAACATCACAGAATTGATCAAATCCATTGATAATACTTATTGTTTGCTTGTGCTGCTGTTTTCACCAAACATGATGTCACTTCCTGCAGGATGATGTCATTAGGGAAGTAACGTTTTTGTTAGTTATGCATCTTCCACTCAAACCAAAGTAGAATTATTTTAAATGTAAATCTATATTTAGGTATTTGTCATATTGTGATAAAAGAAACCTGGCAAGCATGATTTCCATACTGTATATTAAAACATGTATGATGGGAAACAATTCTTTGATTATCTAAGATCCGTTTCCCAGATGATCAGACTGGTTTGAGTGTTAAAGTGGTCATATGATGTTGCTAAAAAGAACATTATTTTGTGTATTTGGTGTAATGCAATGTGTTTATGCGGTTTAAGGTTCAAAAACCACATTATTTTCCACATTCTGTACATTATCGTTGCTCCTTTATGCTCCGCCTTCTGAAAAGCTCATTGTTCTGAGAAGCGAGGTGTGCTCTGATTGGCCAGCTATCCAGTGCGTTGTGATTGGCCGAATACCTCAAGCGTGTGACGGAAATGTTACTCCCTTACCGTATTGTGATGCCGTGTCCCGGCGCAACGACACAAAAACAATAAAACCCATTATAAACGAGGCATTTGTTGCATCCAGTGGAGACATAATTACTGATTATAATGACTTATACTGTCTTTTCACGCGTCGCATCGTGCCACGTAAACATTACCATGTCTGCATTTGTGATCGGAGAAACAAACAACAAGCACTACTCTACACTGCTCAAAACTCACATTTGAAACATCAGTGACAAATTCTTTAAATAAGAAAACGTACTTACAGGCTGTGAGTCATAAGCACCAGACTGTCCTTGCAAAGTTGGAATTGCCCCACTTTATAGAAACAGCCTTTGTGCACAGCTATCATTGTAGGCTACTCTCCCAGGTTCAGGAAATAGTCCTCTGTAAAATGCGCTGCACACACTCTAATATTTGGGTTGAACTCTGGAACAGTGTTGTAAATACAACTTAATCACTGATTTCTAGTTGTGTCCTCTTTTGGAAGCCCAAACAAAGTAGTTTCGCTTTCACAACGAAACACAGCGTCTCCAGGACATGGCGCCGGCGGCAGCAACAATACTACAGCCAGAATAAAAATGATGCCCCCTTTCTTTGCGTACACATATGTGCGGTGTTATGCAAATCTTCCCACACAGTGATGTAGACATGTGGGGGCGTGTTTAAATGAGGCATTTTAGGGGGGCGTGGACGAGTCTTAACTATTATAAAGAATATCTCTTTGGTTTTCAGACTTTAGTCTTTGCAACTTCAGGGATCTTATCTATGCACAAACAGCTTGTAACACTCCAAAGAGAAAGGAAAACTTGAAATCGCATCATATGACCCCTTTAAACAGCTGTCTCTACTGTGACCAATTAACTTTGATAAATACTGGTGTAACAGAGCTCAGGGAAACTTAGCAGCAGCTCTCAAACGCACGTAATTAAGTTCTCTTCAGTTCTACTAACTACCAATTAGTTTGTGCACCTGTTTCGATAAACAAATGATTCATTGTGATCTTCTGAACAATCCTGAGAAACGCGGGTATTTTTGCAATGTAAGATATTTTTCCAGGCTTTATATGAAGTAATGCACTCATCCTAGATGACAGTCTGAGGAAGTCAAGCGGGTCACGATTACATCCTTCATTACTGACCATTATTGAGTCACTCATCTTGATTTCATTTCATTCTGAGTTTTCTAGCGTTTCTGCATGTATTCTTATAGGAACATAACATAACATGACTTTCTTTCTTCAAAAGCAGATGTTTAGAAGAAAGTTTATGTGCTGACTTATATATATATATATATATATATATTAAATTCTATTTAAAAATTAATTTTGACAATTTAGTTCAGAAATTGAATAACAATGACAGACAAAGCAGGATGTATATAAATGTGATTCATCTGAAAGGTACATTTATTTTATGACTTATCTACAGGCATATGCATATTTATGTATTAAATTGCCCATATTATTATTGAATATATGACATAATGGCAACACTATGAATCCAAATTTATTGATTTCACTCAATTAGGCTATAGGTTTTCATGAAAAGTGTGGGAAATGTGCATTTAATACATGGAAATAGGAATAAAAAACCCATTAATTACAATAAGTATTAAAAATTAAAAATAATAACACTAGTAATCGGTATAATTGCGATATTATATTTTATACTAATATTTCAAAACAGTTTTTATTTTCATATTTTCTGTTTTCATTTTGTTGTGTTTTTGTAATTTTTATTACGTTTTTATGTCTATATAGTTTATTAATTTTATTTCAGTTTTAGTTATTTTAGTACATTCAGTTAACTAAATGAAAATGAGAAATGTTACCTTGCCAATAGCTGAAAAAAATAAGCTTAAGTATATTTATATTATATTTTATTTCACTTATTTATTTTATTCATATATTATATTTTTATTTGAATTGATCCATTTTTATGGTTTTAGTTTGTTTTAGTTAACTATAACAACCCTGCTTTATCTTTTTATTTCAAAATATAAAACTATAATTTTTACTCCACAAACCTTTAATTGCACAACTCCTCATAGACAACTCACACACTCACACACACACACACACACACACACACACACACACACACACACTCACTCACTCACACACACACACACTCACACACACAAACACACTCACTCACTCACACTCACACTCACACACACACACTCACACACTCACACACACACACACACACACTCACTCACACACACACACACACACACACACACACACACACACTCACACACACACACACACACACACACACTCACACACACACACACACACACACACACACACACACACACACACACACACACACACACACACACACACACTCACACACACACACACACACACACAAAATAGCCATTGATCAAAATGCTGAGATGAGATTTTATGCCATCTATGATCAATCTCCGTCTCACCCTATTAAAAAAACAGAAGTCCATACAACACATGTGCTACTCACTGAATTCTTGCTTTAAGAAAAACATTTCATTAAAAACACAGAGTGGGAAAATAATGGAGCTGAACTATTTCTTTGAATGTTCTAGTTTTAAATGTACTTTATAAACAACTGAATAAAGGCAGCCACATAAAAGCGCATCTAAATGACTAAATTTGTTTGAATTTCATACTGAAGTCATTTATTCTGGAGCTTATGAGGGATATTATAGAGGATGGAAGCACTTCACTGTCATATCGGCTTGATCTTTATCCCTGCATTTACATTTATTTATTTAATCATTTAGCAGATGCTTTTATCCAAAGCAACTTACAAATGAGAATAATACAGGCAGAAGCGATTAAAGCGAGAGGAAAACAATGAAGTGCAACTGTACCAAATTTCAATTCAACATAAATGCTACGATTATGTAAAATTGTGTGGCAGGGCAAACCATCTGAAGGCTGAGATTAAAGTGTTTTTCTTTGCATTTTTCTGCATAATAGATTTAAATCTTTGGACTCAAAAACGTAGATCAGACTCAAAACTGATTTGAATGTGTTCATGTTTTCACTCCGAGGATAATGAAAGACCCTGTTTCAATGAAGTAATAACGTATTTAGCAGGTAAAGAAATAAAAAGATATGAGAGTGTAAAAACAGTTTTGAGGTTCATTTGAGTTCATGTGCAACAGAACCATCCCTTGATTATAATAATACAGTTGTTTTTGTATCTGGCAGAGCCGGAGTTGCTTCATAATGTACCATTTTTATAGCCCTGAATGAATGTATCATAATATTTTAATGTGCATCTTCTTAAATAATTTCACGGATGTGCTAGACACATTCAGAACATGCAGCCGAGGTGATAAATTGCTTTTAAATCTACACTGCATTCATTTGAGGCAAACATTTTTTATGTTACATATTTTGCATTATTTTTTAATCACATTTCTTCTTGCTTTGTTCTTTTTCAGAAACATGACAGCCGGAAGATTATTCTCCAGATGTGACCTCCGTGAGGAAAGCTTCAGTGCAATTAATGGGATTATTATATGTTTCATAACAATATCAATCTGATCTAAAAAACATCGTATTAAGATATATAGACAAATCATAAAGTAACAGAACAGAACATTTGCTTTTAGATGAATTTGATGAGTTTATCACTTAAATAAAAATATTTAGGCCTAAATTTAAGATTAATGTATTTGATTCATCTATTTGAATCACACAGTTTTTACATAAACTAATAAACTTAATGTGATGCATATTTGTCAATCATACATAAATGAAAAGATACATGCAAGGTTATTATAGTTAACTAAAACTAAAACCATTAAAAATAATGAATGAATGAATGTTAACTGAAATACAATAAAATACAAACATTTCTCATTTTTATTTAGTTTATCATGAATAACTAAAACTAAAAATGAAATATAAATTTAATAAAAACGATATAGACATAACACAAAAACTAATAAACATGACAAAAACACAATGAAATTACAAAAACTTTAAATAAACTTGAAAGCAGAAAATATAAAAATTAAATTAATTCAAAATATTACTAGTATATCAATAATACTAAAATAACACTGATACACAATAACAGGTATATTTGTCATCAATAAAACCAGTTTTAATCTCATGCATTTTAATTAACTGAATATTGCTTGTTCCACAGCTAGTCATATTTAAACCATGTTCATACTTTTTAACTGAATTAATTTAATTGTTTTCACAATGAAAGAACAGGGCCAAGTTCAGCCCCGACAAAACGGTGCAAAACGTTTATTAAACAGAAACGGTGATGCGTTGAACACCCTGTTCCTAATTATTGTGATCCAACGTTTGCCTCACATTTCAGGATGAAAAGACAAACATTTCAGATGAAGGATAATTCACTTCTTACCTCCGAGACTGTTATTATCTATATGACCTTATTATTATTTTTGTGAGTATTACACTTATTATTGCTGATCACTGTTGTGGTATGATATTGTAATATTTACCATTATATAATCAGAGGAGCATAGAAAAGTTTATGAAAGTGTCACTCCACAATACAATATGTATAGTATTTTTATGTTACATTAATCAGTGTCTAGCACACCTTCCTAAGGAAAGGATATGGACCAGAATACATTGCAATCACTACATGATATTTAGACAGACTTATTTAAAGAAGTTCCAGATCTATACTTGTGCTCTTATTATTTCAGTTATTTTGCCTTTAATGTAAATAAACATGTGCAAACAATATACTTGCTCTTGTGAATTTATTTTTATGTTAATTACATTTACTTACAAATTCATCATCATCATGTTGATATGCTATGTTACTATAAAACTCTTACGACAAACACGTCTTCTAATATCTTCAATTGTTGCGAGCTGCAGCGGACACAGTTGTAAATGACTTCACTTGGACCCATTGTACGAGCTGTCTCTTTAATACCGCATGGTTTATATTCATGTTGCTGCTGATTGGGCTGACATTTCTGACACACCCACCAAACAAGAGAAAACGTATCTCAAACCCCGTTGCACACCGTTTCCAGGAAACATGTCGTTCAACCCGAAAACCGTAGCAAAACGTTGAGCACCGGTGT
Source organism: Schizothorax lantsangensis (assembly GCA_027422415.1). Taxonomy (NCBI): domain Eukaryota; kingdom Metazoa; phylum Chordata; class Actinopteri; order Cypriniformes; family Cyprinidae; genus Schizothorax; species Schizothorax lantsangensis. The sequence continues at coordinate 33,329,556 of CM049852.1, read as the reverse complement.
GAGCCTGAACGTGCCCCAGGTGTCAGTCCTGTGTCGTGTGTTTCCTGCCCTCTTGTGTCCATATTTGGTTAGTTTCCTGTCCTTGTTAAGTGTGATTATGTTAATTATGTAATAAATCCCATAATATGCCAATATTATTATTATTTTGAGTGCAGAAATCTGACCTGTTTCATTAATGTATCACTGACAGATATGCACCACATTTATTAATTTGCTTGTCTTAAAACCAAATGAATTTTAGGTTTGTACTCCAATTTTACATGCACTTCAAATACATAAACCTTAAATTTAGGCCCAAATGCTTTCGGAGTGTATTGATATCTCTCCCATTTGATTGAGACTTTGGTATCTTGGCAAATCTGAGCTGAGTTGAGACAAGCTCCAGAAGAGAGATGTGTGAGACTACTAGGGTCTTTTTCTCAAGAGACTTCACTTGCTCTTCATTGAGTCTAACTGTTGTCTGATTGTTCTTTTCTATAGACTAAAAACATCCATGTCACAAACCTAAAGCTTTATTATTTCTGCATAATCTTCATTTTTTCCCTCTCTCAGCTAATGTCTCTTTGATGTGACATTTGACTCCCAGCATGCTTTAGTGTCTATCTCGCATGTTTTATGCACACTAGCTGCTTTCTTGCCCGCAAACGCACACGCTGTCACACAATGGAATTAATAATGTCTGCATAGCAAAACGCTTTCTGCTGCTACGCTAAATTATTCTTGCCAACTAACTGTTATCTGCTGGTGTCTGGCGGCGATCCACGCGGCTTTGATCACCTTCACAGTTCTGAATCTGCCCGGTAATGCCACTAAACTGATATCTTTGTAAAGAAAACAAAAGATCCATCCGTGACGCTTTCATTCTGTGGCTGCGAACCTACATTTTCCAGCATTGTGATTCTCCATTTTTTGTTTCCATTCTGGCGTATCAAGGCTTTTGATGTTTTCTCTGGCCTAAGGCATTGCAAAAGTACAGAAAATGGCAACTTATTCTCACATGCACAGAAGAACACAAGGCGTCCTGAAGTTCACAGGAACGTGGCCCGTTTGAGACGAGACGATCACACGCATGCCGCAGGGAGTTGAGCGACGAGATCAGGGACTGACAGACAGTCAAATATCACCATTTAAAGAGAATAAAACTCGTATTGAAACAGATATTGAAGGCATGTGTCTCTATGAATCATTTTGTGTGATCCTCTGAATTTTGTTGGTGTCCAGAAACTATGTGCTGCATGTTTATGATGATGACAAAACTTTATGCATGACTAATATGCTGAAAATACACTTTAGTTTATGCACTAAAGCATGCTGGGAGTTGAATATCACATCAGAGTGATGTTTGCCAAAAGTAAAATGCATGTAGAAATGATGCAGCTTTTTTACATGCATAAGCTTTAACTTTTTGGCATGCATGTTTTTAACCTGGAAACTGTAGAAAGTAAAAAAAAAACACAAATAATTTCTCACTTGTCTTAATTATTTTCTCACTTGCCTACACTGTAAATATAATTTCTCAAAGTTTCAAATTAAACAAAGTTTACAAGAGTATGTTTTACAAAAAAAATACTATTTCAGTAGTTCTTTTGACTAAGTAAAAATGTAAAAAATCAGCTATTTTTAAATTATATAAAATAAATAGAATTTAGAATGTTCAATGGTAAAACTATATATATTTATTATTATTATTATTATTATAGACCAACAATTCTGACTCCTAACTCTTTAATAAGCTTTAAAGCCACAACTACCGAACTCGGGGTCAAACATGGCACATAGCAACGCCCTAGCAACTAACTAGTAACCACATAGCAACACCCTAGCAACCAATGTAAAACACACCAGCAACCACCCACAACACCCTAGAAACTGCATAGCAACACCCATACAGCCACACAGAAAAACCTAACAACATCCTAACAAACACCCACTATACCCTAGAAACCACTGAAAAACACACTATCGTTTGTCTAGCAACACCCTAGCAACCAGCCAGAATAGCCTAGCAATTGTGCAGCAATGCTGTAACAACCAGCCAGAATACCATAGAAACCACTGAAAAGTACACTCGCATCTACCTAGCAACCACACAGAAAACTCTAGAAACTGCCTAACATTGTCCTAGCAAACACCCTAGCAACGCTCTAGAAACTCCACTAGAATACTCTTAACAACCACATTGCAAAACCCAAGCAACCATTAAAAAACACACTAGCATCTGCCTAGAAACACCCTAGCAACTGCACAGCAATGCCATAACAACCAACCAGAATACCCTAGAAACCACACTGCAACACCCTAGCAACCACAGAAAACACACTAGAATCTGCCTAGCAACACCCTAGAAACCATCCAAAATACCATAACAACCACATATATCTCTCTGAGACACTGCATGACCTTTAACCTTTTAAAACAACTTAAATTTTTAAAAATTGCTTTAAACTTAAACTTTTAAACATCAAATGTAAAATATTAAAACTTCAACCTGTTGCTTTTCTCAAGCCAACATAAAGTTTGTTCTGTAGTTTCATTCCAGTAGCAACCAGTTCTGCATTCAGATCATGCATGCGTGTTGGGTTTCACTACTATTTTCACATGCTCTTTCCACTGCAGTCCAGTCCAGTCCAGTCCAGGTCCGAGCTCTGCATGCGTAACCGAATGACGGTACATCATAGCGCAGTAGCTGTGTATTGTGCTGCTCTGAATTATTCAGATGTTGTTGTTGAGCAGCTGCTGGCAGAGATGAACTCACACAGCCTACTAATTTGCCTGTGTTTAGTGGCTCGCCGGAAAGCATCTGAAAGCGGGAAAAATTTCGGCGATGAGCTCCGCCCATCCGTACAATGAGCAATTAGCGGAGAGGACTCTTGGCGTGATGGATAAGACGCTCTTCAGATGGCAGTTGTTCAAAGGAAACAGAGACGGCGGCGTACAGCTGTCCAACTGGAAATCATCAACACCATTTATATGGATATCAACACTATGATTTGGAGACATAGCAAAGCGATTTGGAAAGAGCGCGAGGAAGAAAACGAATGGGGCAGTTACAGGTCTGAGAGTGCCATTTCTCAAAGCGTTATTAGATGATAAATGCAACAACAGCTAATTGTCAAATGGATACAAATGTACAAGCTCTCGCTGATACAGACATACAGGTGCTTAATGCAGATGAAACTGCAAATACTGTGTGCTACCATGGTACAATGTTGATATCAGATAGTAATACTACGTAATTCCACAGGCAACAGTGTAGCAACTGCCTAGCAACCACTCAAAACAACCTAGCAACCAATGAAAAAAGACACCAGCAACTGCCTAGCAACACACTAGCAACCATATAGCAATGCCCTAGCAACCACTGAAAAAAACACACCTAGAAACACACTAGAAGCCATCCACAACATCCAAGCAACTGCCTAACAACCACACAGAACACCCTAGCAACCAATGAAAAAAACACCAGCAATTGCCTAGCAACACACTAGAAGCCATCCACAACACCCAAGCAACTGCCTAACAACCACCCACAACACACTAGCAATTGCACAGCGGCACCTTAACAACCACATAGCAACAGCATAGCAACCACTGAAAACACAGTGGTAACTGCGTAGCAACACACTAGCAACCACCCAGAAAACCCTAGCAATTCCACAGTGACACCCCAACGACCACATAGCAACCTAGCAACCATCAAAAACACACTAGCAACTGCCTAAGAACCACCCACAACACACTAGCAATTGCACAGCGACACCTTAACAACCACATAGCAACCACTGAAAACACAGTGGTAACTGCATAGCAACACACTAGCAACCACCCAGAAAACCCTAGCAATTCCACAGTGACACCCTAACAACCACATAGCACCCTAGCAACCATCAAAAACACACTAGCGACCACACAGAAAAATTTGATGTTATTTTGATTTGTAATTTCATATATAGAGAAGTACTACCATACAATTTTGGACATGTTAGTGCCATGGTATTCTATGAAGTACCATGAAGTAAAAACTACAGGTACATGGATTTCAGGATTGTGGCATATTTCAAAGTACTCTAGTATTACCATGGTACCACCACAGTACTTTTGTTTGGGACATGTATTCTTTATACTATGGTACATGGTTCCCATCTCATCTTGCATGGAGAGGACAGACGACCGCACACTCACTCAAATAAAACTACTTTATTTAATTAACCACCAACGTTTCAGCAAGAAGCCTTTGTCAAGGTAAGATTTCTTGCATGGTAGAGAGAGGTATATATAGACAATTATTCACAGGTGTAAACAATCAATCTCAATCCAATCAACAGTCAATTAACATTAAAAAAACACAATCAGGTCTTACTATAATAAATACTGAGCACAAAATACATATACAGCAACTTAGTCCTCAGTGTTCAACACACTCCGTCAAAATACATAGACACTCACACTACATAAATCTCAACCCAATACACATTAACTTGGGGCATATCACTTACAAAAAATCCCATCCCATCTTGACCAATGAATTACTATATTATGGATTTTTAAAAATCATTTTATAAAAATTATGCTCACAAAAAGCAATTAGCAATTATGTTTTTACTGGTCAATGCATAATTAATTTAGGGCTCCAGGATGGCTTAAATGTATTAAATTAATAAATTATTACTAATATACTAAAATAATATAATCTAAATCTAAAATGTCTAATAAACAGAAAATCACAACTTTTTTTTTTCAAAACAATTTCTGAAATCAAAATTAGTTGGAAATATATGTAATAAATATTATTATATTATATTATATATTTATTTAATGTGCACTGTCCCTGTTCATGAACAAATACATTTATTTTTTTAAATAAATTAAAAATTATATTATAAATTATAATAATAAAAATAATAATAATAATATAAAATTCCTGTAATAAAATTATTTCAAATGATAATAAATTTATAATTGATATATTTATGAATATATGTAAAATATGTAAATAAAAATATGTATAATATATAAATATATTTATACAATTAATAATATGTTTAATAAATGTAATCATGTCAATTATTTCAGTATCTTATATAATACAGAGAGGGGCCTTTGGGAAATCTTATTGGACCTTTGAGTCAAAAAGGTTGAAAACCACTGTATGTTAGAAATGTCACTGATATTTCCAGCTTTTCCATGAACTTGAGAATCCTGATTGTATTACCATAGTACATACACAAAACCAGGGCATTATCATGATCATTCTGATATTTTCGTCATCCACGGGTCCCACAAATGAAGGGAGTAGATGTGTAGAGCTCTCTTATGGAAACTAGGTTATGATCCACCTGCTCAGAACATGTGCAGGTCATGAACTCTCTCTGACACTGATGTGTGAATGCACTCAGAAATGCAGCTGAATAATTTGTGAGCTGACGTCTGAAGTAGGACACACTCTTGCAGGGTCCTTCAGCCGCTCTCGGCCCAGCTGGAGACGACACGCTCCGATCGGGACGTCACGTCACACATACGCTCGGATCCAAACCTAGTGAACTGCCTTGCTGTTACACAGGCTGCATCGCAACTGAAATAGAACCTCATAAGCGACTGATTTGAAGCGCCCTACATAGACAGCAGCTCCGGCGGCACACAAACAGCACTCCTCCAGTCAAACACACTGGAGACTTGATTCATAATTCATTCAGAGAGAGTTTGACTTTAAAGTTTGTTGCTAAGCTAATGATGCGATGCTCTAAGACAGGGGTCACCAAGTTCGGTCCTGGAGGGCCGGTGTCCCTGCAGAGTTTAGCTCCAACCCTAATCAAACACACCTGAAGCAGCTAATCAAGCTCTTACTAGGTATACTTGAAACTTCCAGGCAGGTGTGTTGAGGCAAGTTGGAGCTAAACTCTGCAGGACACCGGCCCTCCAGGACCGAGTTTGATGACCCCTGCTCTAAGACATATAATAGAATCACAGTATAATATAATAAAATATAATAATATAATATTTTAATAAAACATTTATATATATATATATATATATATATATATATATATGTTATAGGTTGTAATATTATTATTATTATTATTACTTGGTATAAAAGCTTAACTATATAATTAGACTAACTATTTTTCCTAATATTTTCAGAGAGCAATCCTATCTTATAACATTCAATGTGTTTATGTAAAAATGTCAAGGAAACATCATATATTGTAGCTGTGTTGATTTGCTAGTAGATTTGTTCTACAGTAAAAATCATTTGACTCTGTTTTAGACCCGTTTTCTTCCTCTTTCCCCTTATTTGACTCTTGGTGGATGCTGAAACATCACAAAGCTGCAATCCTATATCAGCCGATAAGGTAGAAAGCGTAGAGGACCCAAGGGTCTTCCTGTAATAGGGAATGGATATGGCATGTGTACAGACAGACAAATCAATATACGTAGGAGGATAGCGCTCTAATCAGATAACAAAAATCACCCAAAAACGCCACGCTCTGTTTTCTTCTCGCCCTAATAGAAGGTTAAAGGGGAAAATAAGCCTTTGCCGCAAACAGAAATAAGCACTTCACACTCAGGAGACGTTCCATTATTCCATTATCAGTGTTTGCACTCTCATGTGAAACCATTTCGCAGAGGCTGCTGATGTGTTCGTCATTCATCTAGCGGAGCTATCAGTGCGTGTAAGACAAGAACATTCACAAGAGCTGATAGCAGTTACATCAGTGTTCCTCCGTCCGCTCTCCTGATGGACCAGACACTTGACCGCTGCTAGTTTTAGTCAACATCAGTAGACACGTGAACCTCATAGGAATGCTGCATAGAAACACCCTAGCAACCACCCAGAATACCCTAGTATAACAAGTACAAAGGAACACCTTAGCAACACCCTAGTGTAGCAACAACTTAGGAACACCCTAGCAACAATCCAGAGTACCCTAGCAACACCCTATCATAGCAACCACCCAGAACACCACAGCATAGCAGCCACCTAAGAACACCCTAGCAACCACCCAAGGTATCCTAGCATAGCAACCACATAGGAACACCCTAGCAACACCCTAGCATAGCAACCATGTAGCAACATCCTATCAACCACCCTGAACACCCTAGCATAGCAACTGCCTAGGAACACCCTAGTAACCACTCGGTATATCCTACACTAAAAGAAATCTGTAAAAAGGGCACAATATACTGTTTAATTTGAAGGAATGTTTCCGTATTTTTTTTTACAGGTGTTTTACCAGTATTTAAAATTTTACACTTCATTGCTTTGTGTTTTAGAGTTAACAGAAATGTCTGTAAAATTAATGGATAATGTCGTGTGTAATGAGCTGCCAGTACTTTTTCTGTTATTTTACGGATTTATTTTTTAACCGCACAGCAACACCACATCAACCACCCAGAACACCCTAGCATAGCAATCGCCTAGCAATACCCTAGAAACCACCTAGGAACACTCTAGCAACCACTTAGCAACATCCGATCAACCACACAGAATGCCCTAGCATAGCAACCTCTTAGAAAAACCCTATCATAGCAACCACCGAGCAACATCCTATCAACCACTCAGAACACCCTAGCATATTAACTGTCTAGGAACACCTGAGCAACCCCCCAGAGTACTCTAGCAACCATCCAGAACACCCTAGCAACTGAACAGCAACACTCTAGAAACTGCCTAGGAACACCATAGTTACGGCATAGCCACCACCTGGCAACACCCTATCAACCAACCAGAACACCCTATAACAACTACCTAGGAACAGAGTAACAACCACCTAGCAACCACATAGCACCCATCCAGAACACCCTAGCAACCATCTCGAAACCACCCAGAGAAACCCAGGCTATTGGTGCCGACGGATATAGACACTTTAGAACTAACTACAAGTTACAATCCAAATATTTATGTAATAAATTCAATTCTTTACTTTCAAATGATTTTAACAAGTCAAATTCACAAAATCTAAATATTGTAAATAATGAATGTGAATGTAAATAAAGTAAACCTATGTTACCCTCTCGCCGCTTGCACAGAGTTCACGAGAAGAAGCGAGAAAACTCATTATTACAAAACACGCAGTTCAACAGACTACACACTTCTTTAATTAAATCACAGTGTTTTTCTGGATCCCCATGTGTTTATTTTAATGTTACATTTGATTTAATTAATTATTATCTTTTCTTCAGCTCACAAACCCCCTGCAGTTCCCTTGCGAAAGCAAACCCCCGCCTGCAAAATTCTGCTGGAAATATACAAAGGTACTTCTGCATCCGACTCTTCTGACAGTCCAAGACTCCCTCGAATTCTTTCTCTGTTCCTCTCTTCCTCCCTCACGTCTCTGGCATCACAGAAGTTGATTGTTCCCCCTCTTTAATTGAATGTTATCTTCTCTCCTGCGCTATTTCTGCTCAGGCCGCTTGTTCTGATACGGCTGGCCTGCAATTTGCCATGTGAATGGAGCCGACGGGGGCGGATGAGCCTCTCGCTCCGACCGGAGCGCTGTGGAGAAGTCTGACTGCAGTCTTAATCACCGGCCTCAGCAGCCTTTCAAGTGATGTGACAATTAAGATCTGGAGCTGAAGGAAGAAACACCCTCACAGCCTTTTGTTAGCAGCTGGAGGTAGTGCATGTTAACTTCAGAGCCTTCTTCTCAAAGGACTGGGACTTCATGTATAAAGCACTGAACTGAGGAGATGCTAATGTCTCATTTCGCTCTCGGGAGGCTCTAATCGTGACTTTTTTTTTCAGGTTTTCATAATCTTTGAACTATAAATAACTTTATGCTTCCTCGAGAGATAAATGAGAAGATAAAGTGTGATCTTGTGACCTCAGACTGAGTCATTTGTTCTTAATTACAGCCGCTTCACCACAATGTCCGTCGTCTGTCTGCACCCTGCAGACCTCAGAGGAAAGAAATCTGAATTATTATATTTAACTGAAACCATTAAAAAAAACATTTCTGTTACTTGAAATACTTGAAATCTCAACTGAAAAAAAAAACTTATTTTATTTCAGCTAGTTGCCAAAACATTTCTCATTTTCAATTAGTTTAACTTGATGTATTAAAGTAACTACAACTAAAATTGAAATAAAAATAATAAAAAACTATATAGACATAAAAAATAACAAAAATGACAAAAGCTAAAATTAAAATGGAAAATACAAAAATAAAACTATAATAAATCTCAATGATACTAAAATAACACTTGTAGTTATAAATAATTAAAAAAGAGAGAAATAACTAAATATAAAGCTATAATTATAAATACAGTTAATTCATTTTTTACCCAAAAATAGTACCCTGGTATCGCTATGTTTTTTGAACACATACCACATTAATACCATGTTTTTCGCACACAAACCATTGTTTTTTTGACAAGTACAATGGTTATACCATGTTTTTGGTAATATTGTGGTATTTCTTTGGATATGTACAAAAACCATGCATTACTACATGAACCATGGTACTACCTTGAATACCACAGTAATACTATGGTACTGGAATAGTTACCACATAAATACCATGGTTTTGGAAACATACCATGGCAACACCTTGGTTTTTGACAAGTACAGTACCTTTTTTTTGGGGGGGGGGGGGGGGGGGGGAATAACACAAAACTATTGTAATATAATTGTATTTAGTGCCATGGTTTTAGTTTTTTCATGCAATACCATGTTTTGACACATACTATGGTATTCAGGATAGTACCATGGTATTACTATGGTAAATGTCTAAAAAATATGTTAGTACATAGTATTTTTTGAAGTACAATGAAGTGTCATATACATAAATACCACTGTTTTTTTATACACAAACCATGGCAATGCCTTGGTTTTTGACAAGTACCACAGTGATACCATGGCAAATACTATGGTAACATCATGGTATTTCTTTAAACATGTAATGTAATGCCATGTTTTACTGTACATGAAACATGTTTTTGACATGTACCATGGTACTTCCCTGATTACCATAGTACTACTATGGTAAAAGTCTAAAAAAATATCATGGCATTCTTTGAAGTATCATGTAAATACCATTGTACCACAGTATTACCATCACTGTACCATGGTACAGTACTTTTTGTACTAAACTGGGCCTCAAATGTTGAAATCTCATCATTTATCCCAAGCAGAAAAGTCTACAAACTCCTTCAGTATCACATTGCTCAGCATTCAAGCACTGAACCCAATGCAATCCGAACATCCTACTGTATAATCACACATTTCCACACTGGCCTTGCACAGCATATATACACTCATTAAATGCACACATGCACTCAACAAGCCTCGTGTGTGTGAGAGAGAGCATATATGCGCATACAGGTACATGCATATGCTGCTGAGCCTTATTTGCAGGTTTTGAATAATTCATGGTTTTTGTTTTTGATGAATTGTGCATCACAGCATATGGAGTTCCTCTGGTCATAGTCAAGGTTCGGCGCAGCACCGTGGCAGAATTACAAACGAGGCTCATGGGAAAGCGCGGAGGCCGGAGAGATCACAGGGCGGTGGGTCGAGAAACCAAACGCATCTTTAATTCCGCTGCTGTTTATCCCGCGTTACAGCTGGCCGGCGTGGAAACGCCCCGGCATTAATTACCTTCAATTTGAGCTCGCTCACAGCACAGACCACCCTCAGCGAACATCAAACGCTCTTAATAACAGCGCCAGAGAAAACATGCGTTTGGCTTCGAGGGCTTCCACAAGAGCTCATTTCCTGCAGGTTAAAGCCGGTGTTTGTCATGTACAGCTGCGGCTTACGGAGGAGCGGACATTGCAATTCGGATGAGATGCAGAGCTTTAGATTTAGCTCGGGATATGTAGGGATTTGTGAGGTCTGCGACACGCGGGGAACAAATTGCGTGCCGCGCTCACAGGCGGGACTCGTTAACTATCGGGAAGCTGGCTCGGGTGGGAGGGTTAGTCAGGCGCGTGGGTTGAGCCAGGTGTTGTAATAGTAGCAGGGTCTCGGTGGGCGTGCTTTTTCACGTTTAACTGTTGTCTAATGACTCATTTCTTTAGCGTTAATTGGCCTCGTTTCAAATCAAACAGTTTTGTGCATCAAGAAATGTTCCTTTCTTCTATTATTGAGTTGAGTTGTTTGATCATTTTGCTTTGCAAACTTTTTATGAGAAGAAATATATACCTGCAATTTCTGCTCTTTAATCAATAATATTTCTGCTAGGACAGTTTTGTTGTTAAAAGACACTGATAATCAATGCTGCTGCATGTTTTTGTTCTAATATAGTCAATTTGTTTGCAATTTAAAACATTTGCAACACTCTGTGCTTCAACTTTGCACCCTAATAGTAATAAAAAGCATGCAAGAATAAGTGCTTCCTAAATCGTGGTGTGTTAAATAGTATGCAAAAGACTCCCAGATGATATTTTTTAAAGCGTACATGCTCTTTTGGCTAATATTATGCACAGAAAAAGAAATCTACAGCTATTTATGCAGTTTGTGCACTAAAGTTTCTACTAGGACAGTTTTGATGTAAAAAGACACTATTAATCATAACTGCTGCATGTTTTTGTTCTAATACAGTCAATCTGTCTGCAAGTTACACTAAAACAGCATTTTCAACACATTGTGCTTCTGTAATGTGATGCATTTTGAACCAGGATATTCAGGACATTGATTGGTTAATGAAGTGCCTGTGATTGGTTAATGAGCAGCCACTTTTAAGTTTGCATCTTAATAGTTAGAAACAGCATGCAAGAATAAGTGCTTCCTAAATCATAGTGTGCAGAAAATAGTATGCAAAAGACTTGCCGATTATGTTTTTTGGTGGATTTTTGAGGTGTGCATGCTCTTTGGGATAATTTGCAATTTGTACTCTTTGTGCACTGAAGTTTCTACAAGGACAGTTTTGATATATATATAAAAAAACACTGTTAATCATTGCTGCGGCATATTTTTGTTCTAATACAGTCAATTTCTTTGGAATTTACACCAAAACAGCATTTGCAACACACTGTGCTTCTGAACTGTGATGCATTTCTAGGTGAAACAGGGTATTCAACAAGACCAAATGTAGGTCAGGACTTGATTTTGTCCATTGGGAACTGATTGGATTGTAAAAAAGTGGCAGTTACGTACCGAAATTGAGGTCTAGAGAGCTTTCTGATGTGGTTGCTCATCTGGCATGTGCAGCACTGGAAGTATGCAATCTGCATACTTGAGCCAATCACCTGACCTGTGAATGTCATGTGATGTGACTGATCAGTCTTTATTAGAAGGAAAAACACAAGTCTATTTAATGCTGGTAAAAGCCCCTCAAAAGCCCTGTTTCAAATTCTGTTACTTACAAAGAAATCATTTAGTCAAAACACATGGCTACTTTTAAATGGCTGTCAATGGAGAAAGACGTTATTTTCCCACAAAATGATGTAGTTATGGCATCTGCCAGCAGGGGATTAACAGATGAAGTTGGTGACAGATGAAAAGGAAAGACGTTTTGTACATTTAGTGCACATCAAAATGAAAGCACATTTATTTCCTGTAGAATGAAATGCACTGGTGAATCATTCCCAATGAGAACAGGATGTTAGTCTACAGGTGTTCTAGCCACGCATTTGGGCAAAATGCCTTTTGTAATTAGTTTGTGAGTAAATAATTGGACATTGATTGGTTAATGAAGTACCTGTGAGCAGTTTGTGTCCAAATAGTTGTAAAAAGCATGCAAGAATGGGTGCTTCACAAATTTTAGTGTCTAAATAAAGTATGCAAAAGACTCCCAGATTATCTGCTTTTTGGTGGATTTTTAAAGTGTGCATCTGTGCGTGCTCTTTTGGTTAATATCATCCACAGAAAAAGGAATCTATACTGTAACTTATTGACTAAAGTTTTGATGCAGAAAGACACTGTTAAGCATAGCTGTTTCATGTTTGTGTTCTAATACAGTCCATTTGTTTGCAATTTACACCAAAACAGCATTTGCAACACATTGTACTTCTGTAATTTGATGCATTTCTGAGTGAACCAGGATATTCAGAACATTGATTGGTTAATGAAGTGTCTAATAGTGTCCTAATGGTCATAAATAGCATGTAAGACTTAGTGCTTGTATGTTGAAATTAGTCACCAAAGACTCCCAGATTATGTTTTTTGGTGTATTTTTGATGTATGCATCTGTGCATGCTCTTTTGGCTAATATTATTTTAAGGTAAACTATGCCTTTAAGACTCTTGATGAAAGACTTTGAGTTGTGGAGTGTAAGCGTCATTCTTCCAGTGTCCTGCTGACGTATGACAGCACTGCGAGTGTGATGCACAGACATTTAATTATTATTCTATAAAGTTTAGCTGCCTGTTTTCCTGGCTATAAATTAAAGTGTGTGAGCGCAAGGGTTCACACAGCTGCAGCGAACACACTAGAAACTATGTTTAATGAATGAAGCAGTATTCAAAGCAAAATTAATATTTAAACTTTTATAACCATTTGCCATCTGTTGAGATCAATGCAGATGTCTTTAATTGTGCATGTGGAGCTCTTCACACAAAAAAAGCACTGCAATAAAGTCTTTTAAGCACCATCTAATGAAAGAGTAATAATATCTCATGCATGCTCGTGCACGCTCATGCATGCTCGTGCACGCTCGTGAACGTTCACCTGTGTCTTTAGCTGCTTGAATATTCCTGTAATATCCTTCCTGAACTCTCGTTGTGTAATGGAGGGAGATGATCCGATTTGCCATCCGTGATCTATCAGCGTTTCCATCTGTGTTGGCCATGCGTTTTAGCCCACATTTACATTAATAACTCTCTCCTAGAAAGACAGAATTACTTTGGGGCTTTTTAACGACGCCAGACAGAAATTCGATTAAGATTAATTCGAGCCGAGCAAGCAATTTTGGTGGAGGTTAGAAGCAATTTCTCCGCACATCATTGGCCACACAATGCCTCTAATGCTGTGAACGTAGCAGCCTCTTTATTACCGATGCTCCATCTAGCATTTCCATCTGCACACCTCCGTTATTCTCTGAAGAAAAGCCCATTACCCCTCCTAAACTCCTTTCAAACTTTGATGCGCATCCCGCAATTAAAGACACGCACTGCATTATTGGGAATGGAATGAGCCTTTTGGGTCCTTCAGTGAAATCAGAGGAAAAAGATTAGAGAACGACTGTGTTCACAATAGCATGCTACTCTTACTTAGTTTTGTAGTTTGCATATCATATGCAAATTGTCTGTATGCATCAGTGTTATTTTAGTATCATCGAGGTACTAGTTTTTATTAATAATTCGGGTCAGTTTTTATTTTTATATTTCTGTTTTCATTTTCAATTTAGTTTAAATTTTGTTGTGCATTTTTGTCATTTTTAGTAGTTTTTGTTCAGTTTTAGTTATTTTAGTCCAAGTTAAACAATTTTATTTGAGTAATTTTAGTTTCAGTTTTTAGTTTTAGTTAACTATAATAACCCTGGTATGCATACATGCAGTATTGTATCCCATAATGCAATGCATTCGAAATGAACTGTTGAACTGTTTCCTTTCTCTTTAATCAGACTAATTAAAGCTGTCATTTTTCGTTAAAATACTGTCTCGCATCACAGTTTAATATGCAAAAACAATAGGAAACCTGTTTGAAAACAGTAATGTTTTTGATCCAGAAGCATTAGAATTTATTTGATCCAAAATACAGTAAAACTTGTGAAATATTATTAGTATAAATATAGCTGTTTTCTATGTGAATATCTGATCCCACCCCCTCGCGTTCATATGTAAATAACCACGTGAGCCGCGTGCTCAAGGAGACGCCCAACATAAACAAAGCCAGATCGTTCCTCGCGCTAACATTACTGTTCGTTTCTGGAAGAAGACACGCTGAATAAAAGCTGGATTTGCCTCCAAATAAGAGCAAGAGTTCATCCAGAAGAGAAGAGCGATCTGATGAGTAAGTAATGTTTCTTTTTTTGCATTAGTTAACGTGTTATTGTGACTCAAACTTGAACGTGTTTATTTTTTTTCCCAAACGACAACATGATGAATGCTACAATGTTTAGAAAAATGTTTAATGTTCACAAATGGATTTAATAGCGTGCTAAACGATAATAATTAGTTTCTCAGATATAAAATATCCTTTTTTTATAGTACAAAGTACATATTTTGTAGTACAAAGCCATACATACTAGGCTATATGACTACAAAATCATAGTTCGTTTTTTCTAAACAATAATAATTAGTTTCTCAGATATAAAATGTATTTTTTTGTTTACGATAGTACTGTAATTTATTCCTATGATCAAAGCTGTATTTTCAGCATCATTACTGCAGTCTTCAGTGTCACATGATCTTCAGAAATCATTCTAATATGCTGATTTGCTGCTCAAGAAACATTTATGATTATTATCAATGTTGAAAACAGTTGTGCTGCCCAATATTTTTGTGGAAACTGTCATACATTTTATTTTTCAGGATTCACAGATGAATAGAAAATTCAAAAGAACAGCATTTATTTGAAATAGAACATTATAGTCTTTTATGCTGTATATAGTCTTTACTGTCACTTATGATTAATTTAATGCGTCCTGTATTGTACAGGATCATCATGCATGCACAAGTAACACATTCTTTCACTTTCTAGAGATTTCCACAAAGGTCATCCCTGACCGCGAGAGATGCATCGTCTTTGCCTAATACAGATCACCTGCCTTCGCTGGATAATTTATCACACCGAGCCGCTGGAGAGATATGAGCGACGACTCGTGTTATGTCTCCTGTATTCTCCGACGGGCCACATTATGATACCGTTTAAAGCAGATTCCTCAGGCTAGACAGACTATCTCCCACCCGATCCGTCTCCTTCCATCAGACCCCTGCAGAAATCAAAGACGGGTCTCAGACGGCACGGGACGGACAGACGCTGTGGGCTGGATGTTAGCACTAAATATGAGTTGACCCCTGACGGTAATGGCTCTCGCTGGGTGTCGCAGAGTAATTTGTCTGTGGCGATGAACAGGCAGCGAGGTGACATGAGAGTAAATGTTTGTCTTTGCTCTGTGTTTACACTGTTTACTCAGGCTTATGAGCAACAGGGATGAGGAACCTGAAGAGAAATCTTTCTCTCTCACTTTTGTCCTGTATCATTCCCACTGGCAAGGTGTCCAGACCTATTATAGTAAATGAGAAATAATCTCATCATGATACAATAGGGTAATTTATCACTCTATTTTTATGTAGACATCTTCCATACTAATCACATTTAGGCCAATTAAATAAAGGATAGTTCATCTAAAAATTACTATTCTGTCTTTTACTCACCTTCATGAATATAACAGAAAGGATGTTTAGCAGAAGCTTGTGCTGTTTTCCATATAATCATATTTATATATCAATATTTCAAGTCTAAATGAAATTAGAAGTATGCAGATATTCCATATAATATAATATGTTAAAACAATGTATACTTCTTTTCAGCAAGAATGTATTAAATTGATCAAAAGTAGTGACAGTAAAGACATGTATAATGTTACAAAAGATTTCTATTTCAAATAAATGCTGTTCTTTTGAACTTTCTATTCATTTGTGAATCCTGAAAAATAAAATATATCATGGTTCCCATAAAAATATTGGGCAGCACAACTGTTTTCAACATTGATGATAATCAGAAATGTTTCTTGAGCAGCATATTATTATGATTTCTGAAGATCATGTGACACTGAAGACTGCAGTAATGATGCTGAAAATACAGCTTTGATCACAGAAATAAATTACAGTTTAACACATATTCACATAGAAAACAGCTGTTTTAAATTGCAATATTTAACAATTTTTACTGTATTTCTGACCAAA
Source organism: Schizothorax lantsangensis (assembly GCA_027422415.1). Classification (NCBI taxonomy): domain Eukaryota; kingdom Metazoa; phylum Chordata; class Actinopteri; order Cypriniformes; family Cyprinidae; genus Schizothorax; species Schizothorax lantsangensis. The sequence goes on along the minus strand of CM049852.1, from coordinate 33,312,765 downwards.
TAAATGCAGCCTTGATGAGCAGAAGAGACTTTCAAACACATTAAAAATTTTACCGACCCCAAGCTTATGAATGGTACATTGTATATTGGTCATTTTTGGTGAAAAATGTCATATTGGCTTTGAAACAACATGAAAGTGAGTAAATAATAACTGGTTTATTTTTATTATTAGGTAATTAGTTGAATACAAACGTAATCTTAATAGGATAGTTTGCACTGTTAATATTTGAAATGCAGTGATTGTCATTCTGAATAAATCATCTTTAAAGACCGAACAAAACGATTGAAATATTAAATCATTAATGGATGTCATATTCCCTTTAAACACTACGAGTATGTCTCTTGACGATTATAATAATCCCAGAGTAGATGTAAATTTCCCATGACATAAAACAGGGTTTGATTGACAGGTCAGTTCTTCAGACACCTGTGACTGTGACACATTTACATTCATGTTGTTGATCACAGTAAAATGTATTTCTGTGGTATGTAGGTCAGCTGATTTTTGCATGTGCGCAGTGTATCCATAAATCTGTTCATCATTTATAAACAATCCATGAGTGCGAAGGAATTTGTGTCAGAAAACTGAAACAAATAAATAAATAAAAAATAGAAGGCCACTGAGAGATTGGTTAAATCATTGTGTTTTATATCTGCTAGTTCACCTGTGTATTCATGTATTGAATCTCTCACAACACTGACCTTCTGACCGTGAGATTAAATCTTTGAAATCATCTCTCCAGCAGACGTGTGTGTGTGTGTGTGTGTGTCTGTGTGTGTGTGTGTGTGTGTGTGTGTGTGTGTCTGTGTCTGTGTCTGTGTGTGTTGTTCAGTGTGTGTGTGTGTGTGTGTGTGTGTGTGTGTGTGTGTGTGTGTGTGTGTGTGTGTGTGTGTGTGTGTGTGTGTGTGTGTGTGTGTGTGTGTGTGTGTGTGTGTGTGTGTGTGTGTGTGTGTGTGTGTGTGTGTGTGTGTGTGTGTGTGTGTGTTAGTGACTAAGAATGAACTGAACCGCTGATCATAGTTACATGTGCATCTGATTCAAGGCTGCACTTATTTGGTCAAAAATACAGTACAAATTCAGAAATATTATTACAATAAAAAATTAAAACGGTTTTCTACGTTAATATATGTTAAAATGTAATTGATTGCTGTGATCAAAGCTGAATTTTCAGCATTTTTTTTTTTACTCCAGTCTTCAGTGTCACATGATCTTCAGAAATCATTCTGATATATTCAGTATTTGCTGCTCAAGAAACATTTCTGATTATTATCAATGTTGAAAACAGTTGTGCTGCCAAATATTTTCATGGAAATTGATACTTTTTATTTTTCAGGATTCACAGATGAATAGAAAGTTCAAAAGAACAGCATTTATTTGAAATCTTTTGTAACATTATAATTGGCTTACTTTCAGTTTTTTAACAATTTAATGCATTCTTGATAAATAAAATAATGAATTAGTTTTTGAACAGCGGTGTATATAGTGAATTCACACCTTCTAATCTGCCAGTTTGGGATTTTAAATTGCACTTTATTTATCTAAAGCTCACAGCATGTTTGTTTTATTATACAAATGATTATGGTTGCTGTGATTTGATGTATGCATTTGGCAGATGCTTTTATTCAAAGCAACTTCCAGTGCATTCAAGATATACATGCATCCTGACTAACATCACTTCACAAAACCACAAGGCAGACATAATTGGGTTCAAATTAGCACAGCGATGTGAACCTGAAGGAGTATGCAGGGCTGAGATGAAACTGATGAAATCATTTTACATCACATCTCTCAGTTAATCATGCATGAAGCCCCTCTCAGCATTGACCTTCTGACCTTGAAGTGAAATCTCTGAAATCGCTCTGAAGAAAGCACGTTTTGCTTGTAGAGAATGAGAAACTAGGTTTGTGTTTAATACCAGGCCTGCAGCGGAGAGCGAGGATTCACTTCAATATCCGTTTCTCTCGCCGCTCGAGTGCTGTTCATATCTCAGTGTGAGACGCAACGGCGATTTATCAACAAACATCCATATTCTCCTGCGCGGGGCTTCGGGAGCACTGACTTTTTAAAGTGAAGAGCCGAGCGGAAAGCGTTCGCACCGCTGGAGCCGAAGCTCCCAATGCAAGCAATTAGGAGAGTCAGAGCTACTAAAGAGCTTCACAGAGATTCACTCCATGACCGAGAGCCCAGAACCACAGCGGACGCCACCGAGAGTCAAAGACAGATGTTGAGGAAAGGCCAGGCTTTTCAAAAGCGTCTCAGCGGGGACGCACGTATCTAGAGGGACAGAAAACATCATTTTTCATTTCATTATGGCATCGGCGGCGTGATCAATAACACCGGGCGTAATAACGAGACCCCGACGCCGTCAAATTCTCATTTTGTTTGGCTTTGAGGAATAACAAGGTTGTTAGTTGAGAAAGGTTACGCTGATTAATATCTTTTTTCTCTTATCTGTGGATGAATTCTCAGTATTCGCTTCACACAATCGCGAGCAGAAAATAGGGCTGACTTTGAATTATTTATGGACGTTCAACGAGGTGGGCGTTGCATTAAGACCTGTCCTGTTGCTCTTAAAGAATAATGATGAATCTGTGTTTCGACAGCAGTGGAAATTCTCAAGGTGAAGCTTTTTATGAACAGATGATGAAAAGACTCTGAAGCAGAGGTTATGTGTTAGCTATTAAAGCCAAGAAATGTTTGTTCAGAGCAGAAGACCGTAAATTTGCAACAATGACTTCATATTGAGGAATTCCTTTCGTATATTCAGATTATATTGAATTGAATATGAATTTATGTAAACGTTGTGTTTGTGGACCCAAATCACATTCATATGTGATTTTAAACACACACACACACACTTGGTGTGACTAAATAATTAGCTAAATAAATAAACTAATTAATTAATTAACAAAAAGTCTGTATTTTTCTATATCATCAAGTCAATACTCTATCTATCCATTTCTTTCCTAGTACAAGAGTATTGGCTTGATGATACAGAAAAATATACTTATTTGAAATTCTTACATGACTGACTAAATAAATAAATAAATTCCTATATCATCAAACCAATATAATATGATGATTTAGCAAAAAATAAAATAATAAATAAATAAATAATTAAATACATAAATAAATAATAATAATAATAAATAAATAATAATAATTAAATAAACATATAAATTAATAAATAAGTAATTGATGACAGACAGACAGACAGACAGATAGATAGATAGATAGATAGATAGATAGATAGATAGATAATAAAAATATGATGAAAAAATGTCTAATCTGGTGATAAAAATGAATCACATGACATTGTGAATATTTGCACATATGTAATGAGTAAGAGAGATGTTTCAATATAATATCTCATTATTTGTGTTGACCTAAACTTAGTAAAAGCAAACAAGTCTGATTCATGTCAGTGAGTCAGTTCAAACTGCCAGCAATGAATCAGTTCTTTTGAATCACCGATTCGTTTGCATAGACTCGGTTCTGACTGATCATGTAATTATACCTTATAATAGTCCGTCACCAACTCAAAAACAGCTTATCATGACTCAAGCAACTCAAACTAATATGTGAGCCTGGAGCACAAAAGCAGTCATAAGTAACACAGGTATATTTGTAGCAATAGCCAACAATACATTGTATGGGTCAAAATTATCGATTTTTATTTTATGTCAAAAATCATTAGGATATTAAGTAAAGATCATGTTCCATGAAGATATTTTGTAAATTTCCAACCGTAAATATATCAAAACTTAATTTTTGATTAGTAATATGCATTGCTAAGAACTTCATTTGGACAACTTTAAAGGTGATTTTATCAATATTTTGGTATTTCCAGATTTTCAAATAGTTGTATCTCGGTCAAATATTGTCATATCCTAACAAACCATACATCAATGGAAAGCTTATTTATTCAGCTTTCAGATGATGTATAAATCTGAATTTCAAAAAATTGACCCTAATGACTGGTTTTGTGTCCAGGGTCACATATAATAAAGCATGTGTCGATGCTGAATAATCGGTGTAGAAAGCCGCCGCGGCCTGTATCCACGGGTCCTGATTGGTGATGAAAGGTTTCTCCCCGGGGCTGTGGAAGCTGCTCTAAACACGATCAGATGAGAAGAGAACACTCGCCACAATCACAACACACCTTTCCTGGAGATATATCACGGTGTCAGGGGAGCTCAAGAGCCCATATACATTCCCTTCATTCAATAAGCTCCTTCCTCTCGGAGCATTTCTCATCATCAGCTGGATTACCGGTGTCGCGAGCACGGATGCTCCTGTTTAGGCTGGAGGCTGTGCAGATGTCAGCTGGATGTTTCATTTTCCCTTATTTCACCACCCAGCAGGCGCTACGATGATATCGGTGCTTGTATTGATGCTGTCAACACAGATAGACCTTTAAATGGCTCTTCGGTATAATATCAGCCCATGAGGAGGAGGAGGAGTGTTGCATTAACGGACAGATTCCCGTTCTCCTCTTACAGTGAACGTGATTTCACTTAAGGATGGGCGATATATGGGCTTAAAAATATATCACAATAATTTCTGGTATTTATTGCAATAACGATATCAATGACGATAATTCAGGGAATCCTGTTTCTTTAGAGAAAAGTATTATCTTTCCTATTTTTACCCAAAATATGGTGTTGTGAGCATTACTAGTACACACACGTAGTACACACGTAATGTAATGACTGTTTAATTCATACTGGAAGCCGGAGGGCGCTCTTGCGCAGAAACTACACATATGCATCGCAGAAGTAAGACGCTCCAGGAAATCCCTAATATAGACAAAGGTATCCAGTTATCACTGAATAAAATGCACAAAGGAGATAGAGAAATTTTAACTGATGAAACTTGAAGACAATAAACATGACTTGCACAAAATATGGTTTATCTGTGTTCTTCAAGCAATCTTGGGTATTTTTTTATAAGGAAAGTATATTTATAATGCAATGCTAATCGACATAGCCTTTATCACTGTATATAATACTATCATTCTGTAATATGAAACCACATCTGGTCACAAAAAGAAGTTATTTCAAACACTCAAACTATGTTATTAAGTTAATTTGGAGAAAAAGCATGTCAATAAATGATATCTTTGTTGGACAACAAGTTTGTAAACAGGCTCATACACATGAAAAACTGTATGCTACTGTAGTACATTTATTCAGAGCAATTTTTTGGCGCACTGTACAGCCCTGACCAAACCAGTTCAGATTGTAGAGGAGCACCAAACCAGTTCAGATTGTAGAAGGAGCACCAAACCAGTTCAGATTGTAGAAGGAGCACCAAACCAGTTCAGATTGTAGAAGGAGCACCAAACCAGTTCAGATTGTAGAAGGAGCACCAAACCAGTTCAGATTGTAGAAGGAGCTCCTCATTTAGAGATGAACTCCTCCTCGATTTCACGTCCGCTTTCTGCGATGTCGCTCCGCACGGTCGCACACAGAAACATGTCAACAACTAGACTTTATCGTTATTATCGCGGGACGACTAATTCTTATCATGGGGAGAATGTTTACCTGTATATCACAAACGATAAGAAATCGCCCATCCCTAATTTCACCAAGTGCAAAATGTTCCTGTATCAACATCTAGCTTTGTTGATCCTGGAACAACATTCCAAGCAACCAATCAGAATTGAGGGATAAGTTTACAGGAAATGTCAGTTTTATCCTTACAAACAGAGTTAGGTGCTTCTACACCCTTGTTATTCAACTATCCCTCTGATTTTAGGGATAAATTATGAGTAGGGTTAGGTTTAGGGGTAGGGATAGGGTTTTTGGACAATAATGTTGATCCAGGAACATGTCTTACCTCTCTTTACCGGGTGTTACAGGTGAGGCCTGGGGCTAATGAAGATGATGCTGGGATATCATAACAATTTAATTCGCTCACACACACTCGGGGGCCGAGATGATAATCTAATAGAGACATTTGTTTTCATCAGCCTCCCTCTCTGTTCTGAGTGGCGAGCACACGGTTTGAAGCAGAAGCTCGACCGGAGCCACACCGCTGCGCATATGAAACACAGTCAGAGCGACGGGAAAACAAGAGTAACACACACCATCTGGCTCATCAAACATGTGTGTGTGTGTGTGTGTGTGTGTGTGTGTTATTGTGACTCACAACAGCTCAACACTCCCACTTCTCTTGTAAATTGACCAAAGAACTCAAGTGCATCAATGTAAAACACAATCTGTTACTAGGGCTTGGTGTTATAGCGGAAATAATGTTATTTTTCAGCCTTTTGATGAGATATACTTCGATATTTGTGTTTTTGTTGACATGTTTTCACTGAAATAGCTTTAAAGAGTGATTTTTATCAATCAGAGGAGCCAGTCATCCCAGCTAACATGTAACGTTTCATTAATGTTCTTTTAAATGTTAGGACAAAACATTCTTAAAGTAGTATTTATGGAATGTTCATTTAACTTTATTAATATTTGACATATACGTTCTCATTACATTGAGAGAAAATGTTCTGAGATCAAAAATCTTTTACTCAGAATTTTTACTTGATTTAATAAGAACAATTTGATAATACAATTAAGGTTAACTGAACTACATTGTGCTATTTACATTACCAGTCAAAAGAAATACTATTATTAATCAAGGACAAATTAAATTGATCAAAAGTGACAGTAAAGACATTTATAATGTTACAAAAGATTTATATATGAAATAAATGCTGTTCTTTTGAACTTTCTATTCATCTGAATCCTGAAAAATAAAATGTATTACAGTTTCCACAAAAATATTGTGCAGCACAACTGTTTTCAACATTGATAATAATCAGAAATGTTTCTTGAGCAGTAAATCAGCATATTATAATGATTTCTGAAGATCATGTGACACTGAAGACTGGAGTAATGATGCTGAAAATACAGCTTTGATCACAGAAATAAATTACAGTTTAAAAGATATTCACATAGAAAACAGCTGTTTAAAATGGTAATAATATTTCACAATTTTTACTATATTTTTGACCAAATAAATGCAGCCTTGATGAACAGAAGATATTTCTTTACAGTGGTGTACAGTTACTGTGATAAAAGATTCGGTTGCACTTTATTTTACAGTACATGTACTTACATATACTTACAGTGTACTTACCCAAGAAAGTACTGGTAATATAAGGTAACTACATGGGGTAGGGGTAGGTTCAGGGTTTGTACCTAGTTATTGTAATTACTACAATAAGTACATAGTATGTACAGGAGGAACAGGACTGTAAAATAAAGTGCTACCAAAGATTCCTCATAGCATTTTCTAAGATCAAATAAGGTCACGCCGCCCACTTTAAGGGCTTTAGCGGCACAGCAAACACTAAGTGCTAGTAGATGACACACTTGCCATCGCAGCAGGCTTTTCTCTCGGGTTAATCGTCACTGTGTGGCAAACCGAACACACAGCGTTTCTGACTGCATGGATATGACACACGGGTGAAGAAGGGAAAAGCGTAGCGATGTAAAGGTCAGGAGCGTTATCCACTCAAGGAGGCCATTTAAACAGCTAATCTCACACGTTCCCGGCGTCCCCCGTTATTTGAAGAGGCTCCGCAGGTGGGGCCGCCGACCCTCTCGTATTTGAAGAGACTTATCAAGCCTGACGAAATGTCACTGCCTCTGTAAATCATAGCCTTCAGGATGACGCTCGCTCCCGGTGTAGGTGTTAATCGCCTGCCGTCCCGGTCGCAGAAGATCTGACAGCTGACGAGGAAGATTTTGAAGTTGAAAGCGGCTCTGATCATAAACATGCTAACATGACAGTCCTGATTCCTCTGGACAGATGAGATGATGCTTTATTCACTCGCTGTATCACACTTTCACAGCTTTCAGAAATGTCATTGCATTTTGCAATTTGTACAATGAATTAAACATAACTAGAACAAAAGACTAAATGATTTTTTAGAAAAAATGATAATGTTTAGGTTTTTTTGAATAGGGAATGAATGCATAATCATCAGATTTATTTTGTGATACTTTAGCAGTCAAAGGATTAGACATGCATGACTGGATTTATGTTTATTATTCTCTTAAAAACCTTAATCTAAAAGATTCTGCATAAATGCATGAAGTTAGTTTCAGAAAAAAATATACACTTCTATTTTTAAATACAGTAAAAATGTGAAATATTATTACAATTTAAAATAGCTGTTTTCTATGTGATTATGTTGTTAAAATGTAATTTATTCCTGTGATCAAAGCTGTATTTTCAGCATCATTACTCCAGTCTTCAGTGTCACATGATCTTCAGAAATTATTCTAATATGCTGATTTGCTGCTCAAGACACATTTCTGATAATCATTAAGGAAAGGAAGGAAAGGACCTCATCATCAACCGATATACTGTATCATATATTATCTTAAATAAATAGTTCACCCAAAAATGAAAATTTGCTAAAATTGACTCACTCTCAGACCATCTAAGATTAGGATGTGTTTGTTTCTTCATCAGATTTGGAGAAATTGCATCAGTGTCTCAGCAATGGATCCTCTGCAGTGAATGGGTGCCGTCAGAATGAGAGTCCAAACATCTGATAAAAACATCACAATAATCCACAAGTAATCCACACCACTCCAGTCCATCAGTTAACATCTGGAGAAGACAAAAGCTGAAACAAATCCATCATTAAGACGTTTTTAACTTCAAACTGTCACTTCCGGCTAAAATCCATAATCCATAATAACGCTCCTCCAGTGAAAAAATCCATCTCCTGTTGTCTCTCACATCAAAATCCAGCCACATATTTGTTTAGAGCTGTTTTGTCTTGTAAACGCTGCTTGATCTGTGCAGATTTCTCTCCTGATTCAGACCAGAACACTTTTTTCCAACTGAGAAAGCAATATTATGAATTATGGACTCGTATTTTAGCCAGAATCAAGTCAAAAATGTTTTAATGATGGATTTGTTTCTTACAAACATGCAGGTTTTGTCTTCTCCAGATGTTAACTGATGGACTGGAGTGGTGTGGATTACTTGTGGATTATTGTGATGTTTTTATCAGCTGTTTGGACTCTCATTCTGACGGCACCCATTCACTGCAGAGCATCCATTGCTGAGACAGTGATGCAATGCTAAAACCTTCTTTACTGCAAGCTTTACATTCACACTCATATAAAGCTGTCTGTTCTAAATACACAAATGTCTGAAAGCATTACTGTACCGTGTGTCTCGTTCTCTTTCATTAACTGCACACACTGACCAATCTCTCTAAAAATAGATGTGGGCAGAAACGCTACAGCAGCTTCTTATTCGTGTGCATGAGAACAGAAGCTTCAGGAACAAATGACACAATCAGCATTAAACTGCTTTACAACCGAGCCTTAGATTAAATCTGATCCATCATCTGAAATGAGACGCATTACACACAATTAGATTCCAAACACACCGATCAGATGGCAAATATAATTCATCAGCTCGTGCATACGGACGCGCGTTTGATTACAGGATAAGGTGACAGAACAGCTTCAGAGATCCAGTTTCTGCTTGAAACATCTCAAGTGTTTCTCTCAGACAGCAGTGAGATGTTCTGCTGAATCTCAGGTGTTTCCTCTGAGAAAATGACCCAATGATGACAGCAACTTATTACTATTATTTAATGTACTGTAGTGTTATTTTAGTATTATGTATACACTGTCATCATATATGTCTTATACAATGTATTGAAAATGTTACATTAATATTTTGAACTAGTTATTAACCTTTTAGTTTAAGTTTTAGTAATGTTAGTAATATAGACACTAATGTCTGACTGTCAACAGAAACTCAATAATATAATGTATTTCATTGATATTTTAGTATTATTTATCCATTATCATAATATTTGTTAATATTATAAATTAGCTTTGATAATTTTAGTATATGTTTTAGTAATTTTATGTGCTTTTGTCATTTTTATCAGTTTCTATTTAACTTTTATTTATTTTTCTTTCAGTTAAATTTCTTTGAAACAGTTTTCTCTCAGAAATTGCTTGTAAATTTCACAAATAATTACAAAGAAATGGCAATAACACTGAATTAAATGTGACATCTTTAAGTATAAAATACTGAAATAGTTTTTTTCTTGTAAAACATAACTTTGTTTACAAATTCGAAAAATATTTATTACAGAGTATTTTATTTTAACATTTCAAATTTTATTATAAAGTTTTTTTTTAAGTTTTTCGTCAAATATTTATATTTTATTTTATTTCAGCTTTATTTCAATTATCAAAAATATTTGTAATAGTTTCAGTTTTAGTTAACAATAAAAACACTGATGAACTATGTACAAACTATCATAGTATTTGTTAATATTTTAAATTAGCTTTTATCATTTTAAGTTTTAGTAATTTTTATGTGCTTTTTTTTGGTTTGGTTTCTATTTTGCTTTCTTTTTTCTTTTTTATTACAGTTTGTTGCAAATGCAACATTTGTAGTTTACGTTTTTTAAATGTAAGTTTTCATCTAATATTTATATTATATTTTTATTTTTAATAGTTAATTTAATAATTTTTAGTTTTAGTTAAAAACAACACTGTTGATTTGTAAGCATTATTATATCATTGATATTGACAGTACTAATTAAATCTTAGGTAACACTTGAAGCCTTTATATATAACGCATCATAAAGGTATTCATAATATCCATTACAATGCATTATAACTTTTCATTAATAATTGAAAACAAATTTAAAATGCATTATAATATTTTCAGATTCATTACACATTAAATTGCTTGTTTGTTATGTGCTTTAATGCATTATACTTTCTAAATGTGCAAAACAAATCAGTATTATAATGCATTAACTGTGATTACAATTAGTTCATGTAATGCATGATAAAGTTTATTACAGGCTGTAATGCTTTGGTAATGCATGATGAATGCAGGCTCGAGCAGCTTCTCCTGCAGGACTGAGAGGAGGTTCGTCGGTGAATGTTAATGCACTGATACGGTCAGATCCTCGGCGGGCTGCAGTTATCTTTAATTGTATTGAGTTTGGCTCCACACTGACCTGAGTTCAGTGCGCTGTGAGCTAATGGAGGCTCTCCGTCCCGCGAGACTCGACCCGCTCGTCTGACAGGACACCGGACCATCTGCTGAGCACAGAGCAGATCCAGGCCACAGACGTGAATGTAAAACCAGAGCCGGAGAGGAACGAGCTGATTGGTCAGAAACAACGCCTCAGTGCATCTTCATACAAACACAAGAACTGCAGAAACTTACTCTTACCTCAAAATATACCATTAACATCACTTACAATACAAACCCAAAAAAGTACCATGGAACAGCATGTTTGTACATGTATGGTAAATATATTAATTTCAGGTAAATATGTAAATCATAAATTACAGCACCATGGTATATTTTAAAGTACCATAGCATTACCATCTCTGTACCATAGTATTGCCACAGTATTTTTAAGGGTTGTAAGGCATGTTACTCTAATGCACTTCCTATGACACTATACAGTGTTATTTTAGTATCATTGAGATACAATTATACTTTTTATTTTCTGTTTCAATTTTAATTAGTTAAACTTTAAATAGTGTAGTAGTTTATTTAGCTTTATTAATTTTCATTTCAGTTTAATTTTTATTTTTTTGTAATTTTGTGTTTTTGTCATTTTTATTTTTTTAATGTCTATATTGTTTTTTCATTATTTTTTAGCAATTTTGTCATATTTTTGTCATTTTCCATAATTTTTTAAAAATGTCTATAGGTTTTTATTCATTTTTTATTTTAGTAACGTAGTTGTGTTTTTTGCCGTTTTAAATTTTTTAATATGTCTATTGTTTTTTTTATTTTATTTTATTTTAGTAACTTTGTGTTTATCATTTTTTATTTTTTAAATGTGTATATAGTTTTTTATTAATTAATTCTTCTTTGTTCTTATGTTGTTCGTATATAGTTTAATTAATTTTTATTCCAGTTTTAATCATTTTAGTTCAAAATGAAAATGAAAAATTATATTTTTTCATATTTTTTTCAAATACATTTTAAGATTACTTCAAGTAACAAAAGTTTCACGATTGTAGTTATAATTTAAGCTAACCATAATATCTCTGGGTACTACCACCGTCCACATTTAAACAATACAATAGTCACTTTCTTATTTGTTATTTTTCTTATTTGTTTTTAATGCATTTTAAATCATTTTTTTATATGGTATGTATATTTTCCCTTGTGCATCTGTTATGATTATTTTTAAAAATCCTTTTTAAATAAAGCACTTTAGCTGACCATGCAAATAAACTTACCTTCCCAAATGAACATGGTATTGCACATGGTAAAATCTGTAAATATGTTCAAATATACCATGATACATACAGGTAATATGTCACTTTCTCCAAATATGCAGACGTTCCTGTGAGTGATCAGGAATGGAGGTTTTCTAAACGTGAGCATCCAATGATTAGTCTGTTATTGGCGCGTCTGAATGAGTGTGTTACAGTGCTGGACAGTGATTTATTAGCCGAGGCGTATCAGAGCCACAGGAAGCTGCAGACAGATTGAGGTCAGTGTGGATCCTCACTTCCTGTCATCACCGTCACTGAACCGTCAGAGACCCGCAGACCAGACGAGAGTCGAGCGCCTCACTGAGCTTCAGCTCAACTGAGAGAGAAGGCTTTCTGTCAGATTACTCAATTAAACCAGCGAGACTGCAGCGGCTGCACTGTTTGATTTACTATCGTCACAATGTGATTCATTCTGTCAGATCTTCAGCTCTCTGTATAATGATGTAGAAGAACTCTTTTACTCAGAATTCTTACATTTCTGACAGCTTCCTGTTGATAGTAGGAAATTACAATAATGGTGCATTTTTCATATAAAAAAGATGATTAGAGACCATTGTTCTTCAAAAGAAAAGTTCTGGGTTTACAACTTAAGCTCAATCTGTGAGTTTTTTATTTTTATTTAAAGGGAAAAAATTCAAAAAACTATTCAAAATGGCTTTTTGTTAATTGGAAAAAAGTTGCAATCAAATTACATAAATATCAGACGGAAGATTTAAACTTAAAAAACCTGAATGAAAACTTGAAATAATCGTAATTTAATCTGAAGTGATAAAATTACTAATAAATAAAATAAAATTGAAGCTAAACAGAAATATTAAAAAATAAAAATGAGAAAAATCACATATTGTAGTAAAATTACCCAAAATAAATTAGCTAGAAATAAAACAAGTTGAAGTTGAAGTAATAAAATTACTAACAGTAAAACTTAAATAAATTGAAGCTATATATATATATATTTTTAAAAAAATAATAAAAATGAAAAAGACATAGTAAAATTACAAAAAACTAAAATATTAAATTGACTTAAATTCAAAATATTAATAAATACCATAATAGTAAAGAAATGATATTAAAATAACATTGAAAACAAGCAGTCACATTCTGAAATGTTTATATATATATATATATATATATAGAATCTGTTTCTGTTAAAGTAAAACAAAACATGAATATTAATTTCAAAATAAAAGAACACAAAAATTAAATGGAAACTTTACAAAAATGCTGCCTTGGCAAATAAATTAAACTTAATAGGTTTTAAGTACTACAATTACTAATTACTAAAATAACAATAAATTAAAGCTAAAGATAAATATTTAAAAAGACAAAAGGACATAGCAAACTTACTCAAATTAAAATGAACACTGAAAATACTGAAACAAAATCCTAAATTCAAAATATTAATAAATGCTATAATTGTATATAAATAGCAACACTGAAAACAAGCAGTCATATAAATGTATATGAAATAATTGTATGTCAATGAACTGGTTCATTCTGGCTTCCTGTTGATAATGACAGCGGTGGTTTTTACATACAAAATGACAATTAAAAACATAATTGCTGTTTAATAAGCAGCAGGCTTTTAACAAAACCAGTAAAGAATAATAATTATGCTAATGTTTTGTGAGCGTGCATATGATGTCTGTCCAGCTTCTCTGTCTGATCACGGCCTCCGGACGGTTTGCTCTTTACTGACGGATCCAGAGCCGGCTCTCAGGCCTCATGAATATGTAAATGAGCTGATAGTTCAGATACAGGGCCGATCATTTAACCCCACGACGACCCCTGAACCACAGCTATTTAAAGGCATCACCTCATTTCACAGACTGTGAGCAGCAAGGCCTCGAGGACTCGGAGAAAGCAGAAGTTCACAGAGAAACTCAAGAAAGCGTTGACTTTCATGCCTGAACGCCGCAGACCAACTCTACAGCCGGCTCAGAAAGCTAATGTTCAACGCCGTTCCTCTGTGCTTTTGTACTGAAATAACACAATTAACACTTTACATGCTCACAAATGCACATTTTTTTGGAGAAATTGTTAGTGTCTGATTTATTAGTATAGTAAAGTATGCATAGCAGCATGGCTTCATGAAATATTCAAATATATGCAAATGAGATTTGAGAGCTGCAGCCGATGGGAATATTATCAGAGACTTAAAAGCAACTTAAATTCATGCATATCTATCACATAACTTCAAAAGACGTATTAAAAATCATTATAAAAATCAATAATATTAATATATTAAGAATAAAGCATAGTATAAATATTCTGCTGTACATCTCCTCTGTGAAAATTAAAATAAGCATAGTTTATTTGCTTAGTCATTTTTTTCTTCCTCAGAAAACAAACAGAGAAATTAATTTGCATATTTAAACTTGGCATGTTGTGATTGGTTACTAAACATGGGAGAACCAATGAGGTTTTCTATTGCAGCATGGCTTCATTAAATATTTAAATATATGCAAATTCAAGTGAAAGTGGAGATTTACAATATTATCAGAGAATAGAGACTTAAATTTGGGCATGTTGCTCACACAAATCTATCAGACGACTTCAATAATATTCATATTTATTTATTAATATCTATGAGAATTATTAATAAATAAAATAAAATAATACACAATGATAAAAAATAATAAATAACTCATTGTTTTTTTTAAAAAAAATATTTAATAATTATTAAGGTAATATTTATTAGAAAAAATATTAAATAATATCTTTATATAATATATTAAGAATAAAGCATAGTATGAAGATTTTGCAAACCATAAGTTAATATAACAACAGCTATTAAAATGAATAAATAATTATTAAATTATTAAATTTTGTTATTTAATAATTATTACAGTAATACTTATTAAATTTATTATATAATTATAAAAAATAATATTAATGAATTAAGAAAAGGTATAGTAGGAAGATTTAGCAAAATAACTCCTCTATTCATTTAATAATAAATTAAATAATAAATAGTAATTCAAATTAATAAATTAAATTTTTAATAAATTATTAACTTAATATAATATTCAAATTAATTTTAGTATAGTAAGAATATAGTGTAGTTCAATATTTATTATTTAAAAATATTAAATTAATAATATAATTATTAAAATGATTTTAATATAGTAACAATAAAGTGTATAATGAAGATTTTGCTATTCATCCCCTGTCTCAATGTATAGTAGATCAGTAGATTAGATTTGGCTAAACATCTCAAAGGTTTAAACGACATGAGGACGAGTAAATGATGACAGAAAGTTCATCTTAGGTCAACCATCCCTTAAAGACTGAAAGGATTCTTGCTTCAAGCAAAGTGTCTTTTATTAAAAACAGACAGACGGAAAGAACAGAGCAGAAGTTTAATGTCAGCACATTAAGCATTTTAAAGTTTGAATGCGCCGAAAGCATATTCAAAAACCAACTTTTATTAAAACTTTTCTTTCTTCGGCTGAGAACTCATTAGAATTATTACAGAATACAATATTAAAGCTCATGAACTTAATTAGCATTTGGGAAGCTACAGCTCAGATCATTTTCAAGACAAATAAATATTCAAATCAAATATGCAAAATCACCGCCAGCCAAATCAACACAGATGATAATCAGATCCATTTGCTCACACACAGACTTTAGATTCACTCATGAACACAATCCTGCTGGTCCTAGACGTTCTTTCTGACCAGCATCATAATACAAGACCGTTCAAACATAATAAAGCAAGAATAAAAGCAGAAAAGATTCAGATGTAATTCCTAAGTCATTTTCACATTTACTTTTACTGAAGGCATTTCAAAAAATCCTCAGCTAACCTCAAAAAAAAAGAACTCCGCTAACAGAACGTTTTTAAATAGGACCAAACATTTTTAAAGTAACGTTTATGGAACGTTGTTATAACGTTATTAATGTTTGATATATGTTCTCATAATGTTCTGAGATCAACAGTCTCTGAACGTTCATGTTATTTTTACTGGAATGTTCTAAGAAACATTTTTGCAACCTTTAAATAACGCTTTTATAACATTTAAACATTCTGAAAATAACCGTTCAAATAATGTTACATTTTGTGTACACTCTAAAAGAATACCGGGTTGTTTCAACCCAACTTTGGGTCAAATATGGACTAACCCAGCTGTTGGGTTACATTTTTACATTACATTTTTAACCCAAAAGTTGGGTTAGTCCATATTTGACCCAAAGTTGGGTTGAAACAACCCGGTATTTTTTAGAGTGTACAAACACAGTTAGTAGAATGTGGTGAGAAACATTTTTGTGAACTTTAAAACTTCTTAAGTACAAAAACTTTACCATTTTTGAATAAAAAGAGTTCAAAGATAAACAAAGTGTTAGTAGAATGTTGTAAGAATTTTGTAGCCTTTAAATAGCATTATTAAAAACAACATTTTAACATTCTATTATGTTAGAACATTTAAAAGACGTTCGAATAATGTTATATTTATAATGTTAAACATTTTTATTAACCTTTAAATAACTTTCTAATTATGACAAGAAAACATGGACATTTTAATGTTATTAGAATATTAAAAGACTCTCATAAAATGACATTTTGGGTGCAAATAAAGTAATATTGTAAGAAACCTTTTTGTAGCCTTTAAATGACATTCTAATCACAACAAGAAAACATTTTAACATTCTGAGAATAACCATTCAAATAACATATTTTGTGTACAAATAAAGTTACATTTCTGTAAACTTTAAATAACTTTCTAATTATGTCAAGAAAATTTGACATTTTAACGTTCTTAGATTATTATAGTTTTTTTTTTGTACAAATGACATTATATTCTTGGTACAAATAAAGTTTTTGCAACCTTTAAGTAATGTAATAATCACGTTTTAACATTTTAACATTCTTAAAATATTAAAAATCATTCAAATAAAATTATATTTAGAATGTTTTTGTAACATTTAAATAACTTCAATTACAACAAGAAAACTGGACATTTGTAACATTTATAGAATATGCGGAAAAAACATTCAAATGACATATTTTGGGTGAAAAACCCAAAATTTAGGGGTTTTTTTTACCTAAATTTGTTATGTGGTAAGAAAGTGAACTTAAAATGAGTTAATAAATTGATGATGGTGAGAAGTCACATAAAACTTTTCTTCTTTGGACTCGAACCACGCACAATAGGACCAGAGATGAATTTAGATTTTAAAGTGCGTCTCACTAGGCTTTGGATCACAGCTATTGTTGAAATTAGCAAAGTCAGAATTTAATAAAGCTTTTGTTACTGAAGATTACTCATAGAAAGCGCAGCACAGCAGAGCCTGATGGGAATTGTGGCGTTGCTGTGGGCTGTAAGATTCAATGTAAAGTAATTTAACGCCAACACAACAGTAGCTAACCCAGTTTGAATGCTGGAGCCGGTTCAGTCCGGTTCAGTGCGCTTCTGCTTTGGTGTTTCAGAAAGGGTCACAGATAAAAAGAGAGAGAAAGAGAGGCCCTCGGGTCGAGTCCTGGAAACGCCTGAGCTGTTCTACTTAAAGATCCTTAAATAGGAAGATCTAGACCTTGTGATCTTCCTCAAGACATCACGGGTTGTGCTCGAGTCACAAACAAACAGGATGAAGAGGTTTGAACGAGATAAAATCTCACAGTGTTTACAACTGAAAGAGTGTTTAAATATCACATGATGTATATGAATATGTTATAAGAACGTTTGGTTAACGCTCCTATTAAAACATTATTTATGATTTTTTCTGAATGTTTTTAATAGGGGTGTCAACGTTAACGCGTTAACGCAAGTGATTAATAAAAAATGTTTAACGCGTTAATATTTTTTAACGCAAATTAATCGTTTGATAAGGTTTGACCCCAACTTCTTCCCGTCATCGCAGCGTGGAAGGTTATCTATCAGTGTGTGATGAGCGTAGAGTGAACCAGTGTTGTCAGGGTAGCGGCTGCACAAGTGGCCGTGGGCTATTTTGAAAATTCAGTCGCGGGAAAAATTACAGAGCCGAGGGTTGCGTTTTTTTTTGGAATGTACACCTGGCAACTTCAGAACGGAGATACGCGTGTAACATCACAAACAACGTGAGTTTCAGTCAGAGCATACAACACAGCAGAAATAAACATGACAACAGCCACTATACATTATATAAGATAATAAACACACGATTACGATAGGATATGGTTTATGTGATTTTCTTGAGATGAATGTGTAACTTACATCTGAAATGCTCATTTTTGCAGCGATATAAAAGGCTATAAAAAGCATATTTTAACAACAGTAAACGACCAAATTCCACATGTGATCGCAAAAGGACGTTATTACAAACACTCGATGCTGGTTTGAAGTGAGTTCTGAGTAAAAGTGTACTATTAATCTCATAAATTGTCATATGATGCTAATGTTAGCTCTTATGCACCTGCATAACAGGTTCAATTCTTCTTCATAATGCATTTTGTCATAATACTTCACGTAAGGTTGCAAGAAATGTTTTGTTGTATTTATTTAGAAATACTTTTGATAATAGTTGGGTAAATGTATCCTGGGATTGAAGCGATGTGGTTTGGTAATGTTTTATTGCCAGTATAAAGACTGATAATGGCTGAATAAAAACAACTGAATAATGATAAAAGAATAATAAGGATTATGTCTAATATCTGGCGGAGGTGTGAAAGGTTATGTTTCCTTAAACTAGTTTGTCATGCATTTGTTTTTCAACACATTTACAGGTAAATCCTAGTGTTTTAAATTTGTGATTAATCATGATTAATCACAGTCCAGGACTGTGATTAACGCTATTACATTTTTTAATCGATTGACAGCACTAGTTTTTAAATGCTTAAAAACTTTCTTTTTCTTGATTATATGAACATAAAAAAGAACATTAATCATTTGACACTATAATAACATTTAAAAAACAAGAGACGAATGTCTTTTTAATGTTAAAAAGCTTTTTTTTTCTTGGTTGTGAATGATAAAGACAACATTAAGGGAATGTTACATTTGATTATTTTGTAAACGTTATGAGAATGTTACTTTTGAATGTTCTCTAAACCAGTGGTTCCCAAACCTCTCCTGGAGGACCCCCTGCCCTGCATCTTTTGTATGTCTCCCTTATCTAACACACCTGATTCCACTCATCAACTCGTTAGTAGAGACTGCAAGAACTAAATTGGGTGTGTCTGATTAGAGAGACATACAAAATGTGCAGGGCAGGGGGTCCTCCAGGAGAGCTTTAGGAAGCACTGCAGTCTAAACCATGTGAAACTACTAAGTAGAAACGCTTGTAAAACGTTCAACGAATGTACCACGAAAATGTTTTTAAAAAAACGTTCCATAAACGATGTATTAATAACATTTAGAGACAGATAACTTTAAGAACATTTGTTAACATTCACTAATGTTCAAAGTGTCTATTGACAAAAAAAGAAGCTGTTCTGAAGTAACATCATGTAACTCTAACTAAACCAATGTCTGAGAAACTAAGAGAAGGAAAAGTTGAATAATAATCATTTAATCAAATGAAAAAATCAAATAAAACAACAGCTTAAAGTTAATTCTGCAACCATTTTACATTTTTAAATTGGACATACACTATGGTTCAAAAGTTGGGGTTTGGTCATTTTTTTTATTTTAAGAAAGGAACACTTTTATTCAGCAAGGATACATTAAATTGATCAAAAGTGACAGTAAAGACACTTATAATGTCACAGAAGATTTCTATTTCAAATAACTGCTGTTCTTTTGAACTATTCATTTGTGAATCCTGAAAAATAAAATGTATCATGGTTTCCACACAAAATATTGTGCAGCACAACTGTTTTCAACATTGATAATAATCAGAAATGTGTCTTGAGCAGCAAATCAGCATATTATTATGATTTCTGAAGATCATGTGACACTGAAGACTGGAGTAATGATGCTGAAAATACAGCGCTGCATCACAGAAATAAATTACAGTTTAACAGATATTCACAGAGAAAACAGCTGTTTTAAATTATAATAATATTTCAATTTTTTTTTACTGTATTTTTGATCAAATAAATGCAGCCTTGGTGAATATAAGAGACTTCTTTCAAAGAAACTTTTGAACAATAGTGTAATTCCATATAAAACATGAGTGGGATTTGATTTCATTCATCATAAACTGATAATATTGTGAAAACTGTGTGATTTTGAGCACAACCTGTTTGGAAACAATCATTATTTTTGCTCTACAGAAATTACACACTTTTTTGTTAAATACTTCGCTTGAAAAGTCTGCTTGTGCATCTTTCCTTCAAATAATTATCTACTGCATGGACATTTTAAAGTGTCCAAACACTTTTGGGTGTCACTGTATGTGTATTTGAAAAAGAAAACAGAACTCCATGATCTATCAATAATGCTCACGCTGGCTGGTGAAATCAGCAGATATTTGAGTGTGAATCAGCATCAGCGTCATGTCGAGGGTGTTGAATCTGTCCAGAACATCAGCAGGCTTCACAGAGCAGAGACTGAAACTAGGCATTTCGTTGCCAAGGTTCAATATACTCTAAACCCAAGTGGGCAAAGATGTCCTCTTCCGTGTTAGCAGGCAAGAAGGTATTCTGGAGAGAGACAGAGAGGGAAGGGTGAGCTGGTGTGATTTCCACTGTCTGAGAAATGATCAGAGGCAGCAGTATGTGAGGAAACTCTCTGGACTTGACGAATGATTCAACAGAGAGACTGTGAGAGGATGAGCAATTGCTGAAGCCATGTTATTGCACATCTAAAGGTCAGTACATGTGATTGTTTCAGATTGCTGGATCCTCTGTGTTTACATTGAGTCTCACAGATGATTGTCTCTAAATGTTCTCTAAAGCAGAGAATCTTAACTGAAGGGTCAGAAACAAACATCGGGTCACAGGCAGCAGGGAAAAACAATGCTGAACGCCAGGAATAAAATGCAATTAACCATATAACTGTGCAGAGTTAGGATGGCAAAATAAATAAAATTGTCAACAAAATGTCAGTTTTGATGTCAAAGGTCATTTATTTTGGTGCACTGGGAAAAAAAGCAATTGTTCTTAATTGTTTTATTGCATGGTTTTGCATTTAGAAGTAATTGTCACACATGGAATTAAAGGTAGGGAAGGAGATTTCGGAGAGGCTAGCAATAGCAAGCTAGCTTTGAAAGCATAAGATCCCACCCTCCCTGCAAATCACTCTCCAAAGCCACGCCTCCTCCAAAACACATGACCACGCTCCGTCAGAGCAGAGATTAACCAGCGACACGATGAGAGACGGTGTCAATGCTGTCAGATTACCTCACCACTAAGAAAACATTACAGTACAAAGTGCATAATATTACAATAATAACACCTTCCATTCTCACCCAGTCTGCGAATACATACGTTAGCAGGCAGGTAGGACAGCCTATCATAGCCCTCGGACCGAATAATCTGATTGGTCGAACATTTTATGGTCATTTTAAATAATAATAATAATAAATAAATAAATAAAAAGTGTAACTGCAAAAGAAATTCTCAAAATTCTCAGATACTGCTAGTAAATTTCACAATTACAAAGAAATGGTGAAGTATTTTAATGTAAGTTGTACTCTAAAAGTCTTTATTTACAACTTCAAAAAAATCATTTTACAGTGTTGAATGTAGTCAGAATTGTGATTAAAAAAGTTGCAATTACCTTGTTTTTTTAATTCTGTGGCAAAAATAGGCAAGTGTTTATAACGAATTATACAAAAGGGTGTTCACTGAATGAAAACTGTAATTATTATTATTATTATTATTATTTGGTAAATAAAGTTGTAAATAAAACTATGAATAAAAATAAAAAACAAAAAAATGGAGTATGTTTTTCAAGAAAATAATATTCTAGTCTTTTAAAATTCAAAATGCCTTGAAAACGTTATTTCTGGCCAGATTCTTAAAATTATGCACATTCTTTCAGTAACATTAATAGAACATTCTTTCAATGTAAAAACATTCTTAAAACGTTAACACAAAAACATCATTTATGCATCAGTCGTGGAAGGTTTTTCTGAAACGTTTCAGGTGGACGCTCATCTAAGATGGTTTAGAAAACATTCAGAATAACATTCACCTAAAGTTTGCAAAATAATAGAATGGAACGTTCCCATAACCAAGAAAAAGCATTGTTTAAACATTTTTAAAACAGTTTTGAATGTTCAGAGAAAATTTAGAAATAACATCATGGGAACATTAGCAAAACATAGCTTGTTAGTTGGTATATGTCCCTTTTGATCTTTCTTTGCAACAAATACCTACATTAAAAAAAAAAAGATGAATGTCCAACTTAAATGTTTCAGGAAGAAAAAACATGAACGATGTATGAATTATGTTTTTGTGCTAACATTTTGAGAATCTTACTGAAGACCAGATTCAAGACCTAAATTCTATTAATGTTACTGGAAGAACATCTGTTCATATCTTTAGGTGAGGCAAGGCAGGTTTAATTATATAGCACATTTCATACACAGTGGTAATTAAAAGTGCTTTACATAAAAAGGAAGCAAAATAATCATAAAAAAAAAAAAAAAAAAAAAAAGTTTAAAAAGATTTTAAAATTGATTTAAAATTAATTTAGAACAGTTCAAAATAAAAATGATTATACATCAAATGCAGTGCAGTCAGTTCGGACGTAGCACAGTGCTCATTCAGTAAATGCACAGCTAAACAGATGAGTTTTCAGTCTGGATTTAAATGTGGATAATGTTTTAGCACATCTGATCTCTTCTGGAAGCTGGTCAGCTGCGGGCGGCATAATAGCTAAAAGCGGACTCCCCTTGTTTTGTGTGAACCCTTGGTATTTCTAACTGACTCGATCCTAATGATCTGAGTGGTCTGTTAGGTTTATATTCAGTGAGCATATCTGCAATATATTTAGGTCCTAGACCATTGAGTGACTTATAAACGAGTAAAAGTACTTTAAAATCAATCCTAAATGTAACTGGAAGCCAGTGTAAGGACCTGAGGACTGGTGTGATATGCTCAGATTTTCTGGTTCTAGTCAGAATCCTGGCAGCAGCGTTCTGGATGAGCTGCAGCTGTCTAATGGTATTCTTGGGAAGGCCGGTGAGGAGACCTTTACAATAATCCACAATAATCCACCAATAATCTTTAAGAGAAGCTTGCCAGAACGTTCTGAGAACAAGCTCTTACTGATGTTCCCCGAGTTCACCAGCATTCACCTCAGCTTATAGTGCAAACCGGATCCGTGCGGCGCATTAACAAACCCTCCTGACCTTGCCACGGACGCTGTTAGGGGACAAAGTCATTCTAGATGTCATAACTGATGAGCTCGGGAGAAGGTGCGCCTGTGCTCAGGGCCTGATGTCATGATGTCTCGGCTGGAGAGATGAGTCTGACTCACCGCGGCAGAGGAAGGGAAGCTGTGAACTCTGGAAGTGCTAACTTGTCAGAATGAGGCAGAGGAAATAGAAAGCATGTGAACACATTTAGCAGGAGCGACAGACTGCGGCACAAACCAGGAGGAAAGACGAGCTCCAGCTCTCCGGTTTAACTTCCCACATCATTATTTGCAATGCAATGCAAATGAGGGAGGGTGGAGCCAGAAAGTCATGTGACTTGTAGTATTGACTAGTTATGTATTGATTTAATTTTATGTTTTATTAACAAAATTAGGGAGGAACACGTTTAGATAATCAGCCAATTCAGCACAGGTGGAACTCGTCTAGTTGATCAACTTAATTAGCATGATATGTATGTATATATATATATATATATATATATATATATATATATATATATATATATATATATATATATATATATATATATATATATATATATATATATACACACACACACAAACAGCCAACTCACCTCTGTCCCATGACAGTTTTCCGGCATCCCTCCTCCACCCCAACGCCTCACTCTTAACTATTCTCATCCCATACTAGAGATGGGGGGAGTTCTCTGGGTTAGGGGCTATATTCTGAGCTCGGAGCCCTCCTTCAAGACAGCACGCCAAATATTCTTACTATTTGCTAAATCCATTATATGTAAGTGCCAACTTGTGAATTTAAATTTGATTTCACTTTTATGTGTGTTTGTACGGATGGATGTTATCTGTTAAACCCACGTAAGCTGTGTTGCTGTCAGTCTTGGCCAGGATGCTCTTGTAAAAGAGATTTTTAATCTCAATGTGCTTTCTTGGTAAAATAAAGGTTATAATAATAATAAAAAGTACTATGAAATCTTCCACTATATGGTAAAAAACAAGATTTTTTGCACTTTCTGTACAAAATGTAAGTGGTGTTTGCCCATGCAAAACAATGCTAGGTGCAGTTTGAGTTATTTTAGTACATCAAGTTAAAAGGGGTCATGGCATGAGAAAAAAGTATTAAAAGATTAAAAAGTCCTCCTCATTATAAACAAAGCATTTATTTAATCAAGCTCCAAAAACGGCTCGTTTTGGATCCGAGGGGCAAGGTGACATCACCTAGCCCCAGTCATTTGCATAAACACCGCCTCCAGAGCAAGACATTGACAAATAGTCATCTTCTCACCATAGGCCCCGCCCACTGGTGTTCAGACGCTTAACAGACACTTGTCACGCTGAATGCAAGTGTCGCGTCCCGTCAAAAGCACAGCAAAATATAAATTACAATAACTGCTGCTATCTTGTCTACACTGGATACAGTATACAGATGCGCGTTCACTTTCTGACACAGTCCACGCGCTCGAGTCGGTCGTCAACAGGACAAATGGAGTGAAAGAACGTTCACTTTGACACGTTTGGTTTAATCAGCTCATTCACATCTTTGTACAGATATCAGAAAGATCCCAGCGTAAGGAACAAGTGGATAGTTTATTTTTAATGGTGTCCTGGATCGTGTCAGAGGATTGATCGGAGCATTTTGTTTTGTAAACGAGGCACAGTTTTATGGAGAGCTCACAAAGAAACATTTGTTGAAAGATGAAGCAGTGCTAGATCTGACTGCAGCTGAATCACAAACGTAAGTAAATGATTTAATAATGCTTTGTCTGGAAAAGACTGTTTTATTTTGATTATGTTGTCAAAACACATGCAATAGCGAGGGGGCGTTGATAGTGTTTCCTATACTGTGACATGAGCCAATCATAATTACTGAGAAGCCTTAAAGGACCCGCCCCTTAAAACAGTACGTTTCTGAGAGAGGTTCAGAGTCAGGGTTAAAATAATCAGCTTCCCACATATTTATTTGGTCTTTTTTTTGTGCAAAAAACTATATTAACATTATAAGTAAACCTCAAAGAACATATTAAAATAAAAAAAAAAATCCATAATATGACCCCTTTAAACTTGACTGCATGTTAAATGTTTTTTTATCACTTTAACTTTAGTTAACTATATTAACTAAGGTGGTTTGGTTTAATATTGCAAACACTTATATAGATTAATACACTATGCAAAAACAAACACTGTAAGTATATTTTATCTTATATTTTAGTCTCTTCTGCTCACCAAGGCTGCATTTATTTGATCAAAAATACAGTATAAATGGTAAAATATTAGAATTTAAAATAGCTATGCAAATATATGTTAAAACAGCATTTATTCAAATGATGAAAAGCTGAATTCTCAGCATCATTACTCCAGTCTTCAGATCCTTCAGAAATCATTCTAATATTTCTAATATATTCTAATATAATATTTGCTGCTCAAGAAACAAGACACATACTCAACATCTTCCAATGGGATTACAATCACGTATATCCAATGTTGGTCGAAACAGTTGTGCTGCAGGAGGCTACGGATCCATATTTTTGTGGAAATCATGATACATTTTATTTTTCATCATTAAGACGACACAAACTTCAGACCAATTAATTCTCAGAATGATGACAAAACCAGGTTTACATGTGTCCATAGATTGATGACAACAGGACATTCAAAACATATGAACCTGATGATGCAGTGTTACATATATGGCAGTTCAAATTTGACTTCAGTTTCATTTTAAATCTTTTGTAAGGAGTTATGCTCTATGAATGACTTTGAAGTGAATAAGACGATGAGCCAGATTTTTAGATGTTAAGCAATTTAATGTATCCTGCGGAAACAGATGGCCGACCAGCAGATGGTGCAATCCAGTCCTACATAGGATGAGAGGAAATAGAAGATGCAAGCTTTGAGAGAACTGACAAAATATGCAGATGCTGGTGATTTGGTTCTAATGTCTGAAATGAACAGAGGCCCTGGTGCACGTGTTTACTGTTGGACAAATGGACGATTTCCACATACAAAATTAAAGTTGTGCCATACTGTTACAGAATTTGAAGGGTCCTCCTATCCGACGTTCAACTGTTTTCCAGATTTTAATAGAGTTAGCCACAACCGGACCAAATATAATTATCCAGTAAATAAAATATCTTGAAGTCTATTTGCAGCTTCAATCACTCTCCATGAAACTGTTTGAGGATCAAAGTCAAGAAATATTTCTGATTATCATCAATGTTGGAAACAGTTGTGCTGCCCAATATTTTTGTGGAAATCATGATACATTTTATTTTTCAGGATTCACAGATGAATATAAAGTTCAACAGAACAGAATTATTTGAAACAGAAATGTTTTGCTGTCACTTTTGATCAATTTAATGTATCCTGCGCTGAAAAGAAAAATCAAGAGCACAGTGTTGATCTATTTCTGTGAGTCTGCCTGTTTCTGTAACTGTGGGAGTATAACTAACACATGACATATCCAAACTTTTGCAAACTGGTTTTGGCAAGCATAAAGCTGCATTTTCCAAAAAACAAATTTTTTGATGAAATCTGGCAGCGTGCATATAAAAATGTCTCCACTGAGAGAGTATCAGGAAGCGTTGGACGGGCTCAAATCACGCTTGATCCCACACGCCAAACTAAACCTGTTCCCTTCAATCCCCACAATCCCTCAGATACTCCATACGGGACGAGCTCCACATTAATTACAGCATACAAACACATCCAGAAGACTGATCTGCAGCTAATGCTCATATACAAACACATCAGCCTGGCCTTATTCAAAAATACCAGCACTTTAAAGCTTTAATATGCATTTAATTCAGTGCCAGTGGTTTATTTAGCATTTAAGTGGTGTAATTTAGTATTAATGAAATGGCGCCTAGCTGGTCATTATTCTGTTATGATGCTCACTGATCTCTAGAGTAAATGAAGTGCTGCTGATGTGTGCATATCATCCTGTGTGTTTATGACAAAACTAAAAGTGCAGATGTGCTCATCTCCTTCAAATACAAGTGTCTTGTTTCATAATAATTATTAATAGGTTTCACAAACACTCTACTCTACTGGGCTTTCTGTACTTTCTGTCATTGTTTAACCAACACAACAGCTTCCCGGCGAACAGGGAACATTCTGGCAAGGTCTCTGTTTTTGTCTGTTTGTTTGTTTTATTTGACAAAATGTAAAACATAATACAAAAAAGCCCATAAAAACTAATTCATACAATGGTCAAGGATAAAGTATACAAAAAAGCTATAGACTTGTTTCTATTGTGGTCCTCTATGTTCAGTAACATTAATTCATTCAAAGTTATCTGGTCTTTAATAACATTATCAAAACTTTACATCATTTTCCTGAAACTAACTTAACTCTTCCCTAAAGGCTTTTTCCGAGCTTTCAAACCAGGCTTTGTTGAGTCAGCATTTAATGTTCAAACTCTGAATTTGAACTGAAGTACTGTAGCAAACAGGATGTAGAATTGCAGTAAAATTTGAATGTAAGGAAGCAGAATAAAAATTTGAAATTAAAAATTTACGTTTTTTAAATTCATATGACATTCCAACTACTAAAGCAGCGTGTTTGCTTTTAAAATGTATCAAACTAATGATTCTTTCGAGACATTTCTGAGAAATAAATCAAAAATCCAATGTGCAATTAAAGATTAAAGAGATATTTCACTAAAAAAATAAATTATAATTTACTCACCCTCATGTTTCCCAAAACATGTATGACTCTTTCTGCTGTGAAACACAAAAGCTGATATTTAGAAAACGTTGGAAGCCAATTACAGTTTTTGCCCATTGCTTACACGCTAAAACCGAATGCTTAGACCAAAGCCTCAATACCTAAACTTCTTGTAGCATACCTTAAACACAGTGTAACCATAGCTTAAACACATTGTCAACTTTGCACTTTGTTTGCAATTCTATAACACACTTATTGCGAAACACTACACACGTTTTCTTACATTAGACACCTTGTTCAAAAACGAAATCACCTGTTGTCATTGGGAAAACACAAAAACTCATTGCAAAACTCATCTGGCAATTGTAGGCACTTACATACACACCTGAAAACACTTGCACAGAAAACAGAACACCAATCGGTCTGAGTCTTAGCACTACAAATAGGCCTCAGGTAAGCCATTTTGAGAACTTTGCAAGCATGGAGGCAATGAGAGTCAGAGTAAGAGGAGAACAAAGAGAGAGAGGAGTCGGACGTGGAAGAGGACGAGGACCAGTGCGGAGACGTGTATCAGATGACATCAGGGCTACTCTGGTCCGAGATTGGTTCAACAACCATAACCATTTCACACTTTTATACCTGTCCCCTTACAGCCCCTTCCTAAATGCAATCGAGGAATTATTTTCAGCGTGGCGGTGGAAAGTATATGATTGGCAACCACACGCCCGCATGACTCTTCTGCAAGCAATGGAAGAGGCATGCGGAGACATTGAGGTGGGATCAATCCAAGGGTGGATTCGGCACACAAGGCAATATTTTCCCCGATGCCTAGCCTGCGAGGACATCGCCTGTGAGGTTGATGAGGTCTTGTGGCCAGATCCGAACAGAAGGCGGGATCCATAAGCCCCCCAGCCCCCCACCACACACACACATGCACACACACACACACACACACACACACACACACACACACACACACACACACACACAACAAGTATATGTTTTTTTTTCCCCCAATACCAATTTATCCAGTAATTGTTTTGTTTTTTTACTTTTGTTTTGTTGCTAAATTTGATGATTTGTGATTCTATTTTTCTTTATTTCTGTAAGAATGTTTGTTTTTGTTTGATTACTGCAGAAATTCTACTTTTGAGTTTTACAGAAGAATGAGTCTGAGAAAATGACAATAAAAATAGAAACACAAAGACTGCAGTGTTTTATATAAAGCCCATCGGTGTGTTGCTGGTGATATGAAAGAGTAATTCAAATGGTGCTTGTGTGTATGGTTTTGTTGCAAGAATTTCATTTTTAGAAAGGAGTGTTAAGTTTTGATTGCAGTGTTTCATTTTGGCATAGATGTGAGCTGTTAATCTCCAAGTGCTATGTGTGATTGGCTTGTGTGTAGAGTTTTGACATAATGAGCCAAATTCTGCAAAAAGTGTGTAAGCAATAGGCAAAAACTGTAACATAACTTTCATTACATGGACAAAAACAGCTTTCAACATATCTTTTGTGTTTCAATGACATGAAGGTGAACAAATGATGACAGAATTGATATTTTTGGCTATTGAATTTATAGTAGCCAAAATAAATGGCGTATATAAATAATATATAAGCCAAATATTATATAAGCCCACATAAATAGTTTAATAAATAGTGCTTTAATAACATTAATTAAAGATATGACCCAAAATCAGACTATTGGCTATTGTTTTTTTTAGCATATTTGTAATAGATATAATAAATCCCTTACAATTCCCAAATCTACACAAGACTGCCTCTTGCTGCATGAATGGAGATCATTTTTCAAAAATATTTTTTGTTTATTTTTTTTGCTGCCATCACATTGAGAGAAAGCGTGAGCACTCTGTGTGTGTGTGTGTGTGTGTGTGTGTGTGTGTGTGTGTGTGTGTGTGCGTGTGTGTGTGTGTGTGTGTGTGTGTGTGTGTGTGTGTGTGTGTGAGAGAGAGAGAGTGAGAGTGTGTGTGTGTGTGTGTGTAAGAGAGAGAGTTTGTGTGTGTGTGTGCGTGTGTGTATTTGTGTTTACGGTCGTACAGATACAGAGGCTGCAGTCACATACAGTTATTAATATACTTGTCACAGCTTTGTGTGTCGGAGCGTTTCTCTGCTGTAATAGTGTTTAAATGTGAGCAGCAGATGCAGTGCAGTCAGAAACACTCCCACACACTCAGTGTGAGAACACAGATCACATACGGCTCTCACACACAGCCGAGGACATGGACCCCAGCGGCTGCCTTACACTGCAGAAATAAAACTGCTTTCATCTGGAACTGCTGCAGTGAAAACACGAATGGTGTAGAAACAATGTTCACTCAGAAATTGCTAGTAAATTTCAGGAATAATTACAAGTTACATTGACGAGTACCAAATTAATTGATTGTGAATGTTTGAAGGAAATAGCAGTGATATCAGGTTTTATTTTTATGTTTTCAGTTTTCAGTTTTCATTTTTTATTTTATTTACAGTTTAAAGGGATAGTTCACTTTGAAATTAAAATGTGGTATCTATCAGCTTACCCCAAGGGCATCCAAGATGTAGGTGTCTTTTTTTCTTCAGTAGATCCAATTTTGATATTTTTAGGTCAAACCGTTCTAGTCTGTCAGTCATATAATGGCAGGTATAGGTCACTGTCTCTATAAGAGGGAAAAAGAACATGCACAGAGAAATCCAAATTAAACATTTCCCCATCGTAACTACACATTGATGGCCTAAGACATGAAACGAGCGGTTTGTGTGAGAAAACGAACAGTATTTATATCGTTTTTTTTACCTCTTGTACACAACCATGTCCAAGTGATCTGAGTGCACGCACGCATCCCGCCGAGATGCTCGCTTCCGCCTTTGAATGCGCGTGACTTCCGGCGCTTTCACAGACTAAGCCAGAGCACGCGCACACACACACACATGTCACACACCGGATGTGTGTGCGCACTCAGATCACTTGGACATGGTTGTGTACAAGAGGTAAAAAACGATATAAATACTGTTCGTTTTCTCACACAAACCGCTCGTTTCGTGTCTTAGGCCATCAATGTGTAGTTACGATGGGGAATTGTTTAATTTGAATTTCTCTGTGCATGTTCTTTTTCCCTCTTATAGAGACAGTGACCTATACCTGCCATTATATGACTGACAGACTAGAACGGTTTGACCTAAAAACATCAAAATTGGATCTACTGAAGAAAAAGACACCTACATCTTGGATGCCCTTGGGGTAAGCTGATAGATACCACATTTTAATTTCAAAGTGAACTATCCCTTTAAGTAATTTGCCATTTTTTTATATGCTATTGCAGTTTTTGAATTGATTTCCTCTTTTCACTTTAATTTTAACTAATAATAAAATTTTAGTTTTTTAGCCTCAGTTTTAGTTTTCATTTTAATTTTAGCAATTTGCAGTGTTATTTTAGTATCATTAATATGCTATTAGAGTTTTTGTTAATATTTTATCTTTTCACTTTAATTTTAGTATTTTGTTGTATGTTTTTGTCCTTTTAAGTAGTTTTTGTTTTTAATATATTTTAAAATAATTTTTATTATTATTTTTTTTCAGTTTTAGTTAACTATTACATCATGTTAAACTAAATTAAAATGAGAAATGTTGCTTTGGCATTATTTCCATTAACATTTGTTTTATTTCAAGTAACTAAAATGTTTTTTAAAGGTTTTAAAAACAATTTATAATTTTATAATTTATAAGTTATAATTTTCATTTTATTTTTAAAGTTTTACTAATTTGCAGTGATATTTTAGTATTTTGTTAAAATTTTTAATTAGGTTTTAATTTTATATTTTCTCTTTTCACTTTAATTTTAGTTATAGTAATTTCGTTGTGTGTTTTTGTCATTTTAAGTAGTTTTTAAATGTATGTATAGTTTATATACATTTTTATTTTAGCTTCAGTTTTAGTTAATTTAGGACATGACGATAAACTGAACTAAATTAAACTGAGAAACATTGCCTTATATAGCTGAAATTATTTTTTAATTTACATAAAATGTTTATTATTTATATAGACTTGTTTTATATTTTTTATATATATATATATATATATATATATATATATTTTATTTATATAAATTTTATATAAATATTTATATAATATTTTATATTTTATATTATTATATTATATTACATTATATTATTTATTTACTTATATTAATTATATTTTATTTTATTATTATCATTATTTATTTATTTTTTAATTAAAAATGGTAGAAAGACTTGTAAAAAAAATAATAATAATTGCAATGTGATAGATGCCACAACACCATGTTTTCTCATTGTAAGTCATTCAGAACTCAACTTTTTCAAAGCAACACATAAATCACAAGTATTTCATTATATTAAAATCACTGATTCACCAGACGTTATCTTATTAACATTAAATTGACTTTTATAGTTCCCTGCCTCTGACAGTTCCAAGGACAGAAACATTAATTATAAATCAACAGCAAAACTTTACCAATGACGTTTTATAGATAATTAAAGACTGTAAATGACTTTACCTTTGTTAAAGGATTTAATTTATAAATAAATTAGCTGCAAAGAAGATCTCTCTCCTTCATTTAGTGATAAAGGAGAGGAGCGTTTGCAGGTTTGTTGTGTTGAATTTGCACAGACGTCTGCGCTCCGTCGTTCTCTTCTGTCTGATGTCTAATGTCACATTAAGTAAAGCTAAATGCTTAATGGTGTTAAATAAATTCATGGCCTTAAACATTTAATTAAAGTCTCATGATTAGTCTGCTCAGTTATCAGCTCTCACTGACCTTCGGCCTTCAACGCTCCTGTCGAATCACGGAGCGGAGCTGTTTTAAAATGCTTTATTCTTCCAATAATACACATTGTAATTATGGGAAATCATTCTACTAACTTAATTGAAATGAACCCTATAAATCAATGTATCATATTTGAGGTCTACGGTTAAACTTAAACCTGTCACACACAATCTACTCCGTGCTGTCTGTCGTCTGATTGATAGTTTAGTTTTATATCAGACTATATGAGCCATAAAAACCCTGTGAATTATCAAATATGATAATTTTAATTAAAAAAAAAAAATTATTGGCTTTATAGGGTTAAAACTACACAAACTGATTAGTTTTTCTAGCTTATTTCATGATGTTTACCACATGTATTTAAAAAATAAAAGTATTTGCCTTTGGAAATCTCCTCGAGTGTGTTTATTTTGTGTTTTTATATTGTTATGATTGTGTTATGATTCTAATGGCTCTGTAATCATGATTGCAAATGATCTGTAGCATAATTACTGCTCACATATTCACAAACACACACATTAGAGCTGAAACATCTGTGCTCAGGATCTCTCCTCCGGCCAGAGCTCATGGCAGCATATACACTCGGACACTCAACTTTGTCCAACTGCAAGCTACTGCATTTTTATTTCCAACTATAAAATAGATTTAAATGAAAAACAAATTTGAATGTATTATTATTACAGCTTTTTCTTAAGTTGGCACTATTGAGTATATTCTGTGCAATATACAGTAACAATTTCACAAGACTGTTTGAGATCACACAAATTGATTGACATTTCATACATTTTAACCAACTGAATATTGCTTTGACTGAAATTTTATTTATAAATGCATAATTTTCAACTACAAAATAAATGTGCATGACACTATTGAGTATATTCTGTGCAATATGCAATAATAATGTCACAAAAATATTTGAGATCCAATAAAATGATTGAGATTTCATATATTTTAACAGAATATTGCTCTCTTTTTCCCCACAGCTAGTCATGTTTTAACTATGTTCATATACTTTTGTTCTGAATAAATGTAATTGTTTTCACACTGAACATATTCATGCTGATTCGAAGCAATTCGAATAAGTGTATTATAAAAATATAATTAAACAAAATCAAATTATCAATTCAAATCATTAATAAAACTAATGATTTTTTGCTATGATTATTTGATTGCTGAAATCTGACCTTTTTATGTATTTATGACTGATAAATATGTAGCACATTAACAGCACATTAACTAAGTTTATTAGGTTGTTTATGTTAAAACAGTGTAATCTAAATGGATGCATATGTATGCAATTCAAATACATAAATCTTAAATTTAGGCCTAATTTCTGTTTTATAAAAACTAACAAAACGCAGCTAAACACATTAAAGCTACTTAAAGGAGCAGTATCTTAAATATAAAACCATGCAATATAATTTAGAACTTAATCAGAGACTTATTTTTGTGCAACAAAAACAATGCAGTAACAGAAATAGTGCTGATTTACTATAACAAACACCTTCAGCGCTCAACATCTCAAGGACATGAGCTGCAGGTGAATCACATGAGACGTCACATAAAGCAGTCAAACTGCAGGTCATTTGTGAAGCTAAAAGATGCCATTTAAACCTTTTTATGTGACAAAACGTGGCCCAGCAGATGGAAGCGGCGCAGGGTTTTTATATGAGCCCCAGTGGATGTGCGTGTCCAGCAGAGAGCCGGAGCAAACGTCCATCAAACACACGTCAGCTGAGGACAGATCACAACATCTCCACCCGCGGGACTGAGCTTCAGCTGGACTCTCTGCACACCTGACGCTGAAGACTGAGCTTCAGCTGGACTCTGCACACCTGACGCCGAAGACTGAGCTTCAGCTGGACTCTCTGCACACCTGACGCCGAAGACTGAGCTTCAGCTGGACTCTCTGCACACCTGACGCCGAAGACTGAGCTTCAGCTGGACTCTCTGCACACCTGACGCTGAAGACTGAGCTTCAGCTGGACTCTCTGCACACCTGACGCCGAAGACTGAGCTTCAGCTGGACTCTCTGCACACCTGACGCCGAAGACTGAGCTTCAGCTGGACTCTCTGCACACCTGACGCCGAAGACTGAGCTTCAGCTGGACTCTCTGCACACCTGACGCCGAAGACTGAGCTTCAGCTGGACTCTCTGCACACCTGACGCCGAAGACTGAGCTTCAGCTGGACTCTCTGCACACCTGACGCCGAAGACTGAGCTTCAGCTGGACTCTCTGCACACCTGACGCCGAAGACTGAGCTTCAGCTGGACTCTCTGCACACCTGACGCCGAAGACTGAGCTTCAGCTGGACTCTCTGCACACCTGACGCCGAAGACTGAGCTTCAGCTGGACTCTCTGCACACCTGACGCCGAAGACTGAGCTTCAGCTGGACTCTCTGCACACCTGACGCCGAAGACTGAGCTTCAGCTGGACTCTCTGCACACCTGACGCCGAAGACTGAGCTTCAGCTGGACTCTCTGCACACCTGACGCCGAAGACTGAGCTTCAGCTGGACTCTCTGCACACCTGACGCCGAAGACTGAGCTTCAGCTGGACTCTCTGCACACCTGACGCCGAAGACTGAGCTTCAGCTGGACTCTCTGCACACCTGACGCCG
This sequence comes from Schizothorax lantsangensis, assembly GCA_027422415.1. Taxonomy (NCBI): domain Eukaryota; kingdom Metazoa; phylum Chordata; class Actinopteri; order Cypriniformes; family Cyprinidae; genus Schizothorax; species Schizothorax lantsangensis. The sequence continues at coordinate 33,277,145 of CM049852.1, read as the reverse complement.
AAGACTGAGCTTCAGCTGGACTCTCTGCACACCTGACGCCGAAGACTGAGCTTCAGCTGGACTCTCTGCACACCTGACGCTGAAGACTGAGCTTCAGCTGGACTCTCTGCACACCTGACGCCGAAGACTGAGCTTCAGCTGGACTCTCTGCACACCTGACGCCGAAGACTGAGCTTCAGCTGGACTCTCTGCACACCTGACGCCGAAGACTGAGCTTCAGCTGGACTCTCTGCACACCTGACGCCGAAGACTGAGCTTCACGTTTAAAAACACTACAACTTTAAAAGAGCATTTTATAAGATGATGATTTAAATACACCTTTTCTGTGATGCATGCTTTCAGATTCTGAATTATATATTATTTTGATATTTTTAAGTATTAAACATCCAAGTGGTGAAGTTGTTTTGATATTGTAAAAAGTGAACAGATAAATGCTAAGACTTAAGCAGAAGAGAAAATGTTTAATATTAATATTTCTTAAAGAGAAATTAAATGTTCATTTTAATACACTAATAATATTTGAAAAACATTTGCCAAGGTCAGCAAATTTAAATTATGATGAAAAAAATCAAATAAAAATATGATAATAATAAGTATTATTATTATTACTTCATAAATTTGTCTGGAAAAACATTTATATTTCTTAAAGAAAAATGCTAAAGTGAATCAGTCTTGTTTTGAAATATTAATAATATTTGAAAAATATTTCCCACAAAAAATATTTCCTTACGCAATGCTTATGCAGTAAGCCTAAAAAATGAAATAAAAACAAATTTAAATTATTATTAGCAGTAGTAATAGTAGTAATATATTTAACTATTTTGAAAATGATATTTTTAGCTTGTTTCTAATAATAATCATAATAATAATAATAATAATAATTGTAAATAGTTTATTATTATTATTATTATTATAAAATAAAATTAAACAAAATAAAAAAACAATTAAAATGTAATGATATTAATAACAATAACTTTTATTTATAATATATTAATAAACTATTTCAAATTATTATTATTATTATTATTATATTATTATTATAAAATAAAATTAACAATAAAATAAAAAAACAATTCAAATGTAATGAAATTAATAACAATAACCTTTATGTATAATAAACATAATAATAAATAATAAAAATAAAATGTAAAATTATTATTATTATTATTATTATTAAGCCTTGAAGGTTAACAGGCCTTATGGACAGAGAGAACAACTGATCGATAGATAGAACAACAGACAGACATACAGAAATATTATATTTCTATGAACATGGCACCGGTGTTTTAAACTTAATTCCCCAAAAAATCCTTTTCATCTTCTTAAGATCCTTTATTTGTCACTGACCCTTTATCCACATTTATAATTATAATCAATTACAATAGGCTTGGTTATGACAAAAACACTGTGTAAGACTATCCAGACTAAATACTTTTGTTGTGTGATTTAATGAGATTCTTGAGTTATAAATCAGAAGTTCTAGCGTGTTAATGTGCTTTATTAGACCATATTTACTCTGTATTTTTACCACAAATTCCCAATCAAGCCATTATGGATCACACGCAGCTGAATTACAGCACAATTAAAGCCACCTGATGCTCTGAGTTTGTTACAGGAACGATAAACAGCGGATGTGCCGGTCAGTCGGTCATAAACCGGGATATTGCTCTTGGCTTTCACTCGCCTCCTTTAACACTGATTTCTGTGTGTTTTATTGTGGGGAGGGAAAAGATTACAGAGGAAGTGATGAATTGAAAAGTCTTTTGATTGTCCTCCAGTTAATTTGTCTTTATTGTGAGCAGAAAAGGCTGACAAAGGCAGGAGGAGAAGCAGTCGATTAGACCTCGTATCTGTCCCGCCCGAACGATTCCCAGCGCGAGAAAAGATCGGACACTTCCTCGCTAATCAATCCTGCAATTACTGCAGGCATCATAAAGCACTGGCGCTCGTAAAATCGGCTCTAAAACACACACACACACACACACACACATACACACACAATACGGCTGTTACATCTCCTATCTGATTAAACAGCACCTCCTCTTGCCAAATAATTAAAGACTGGAGCTCATGAGCGTGAATTGATGGGTCGAGGCTCCGGCCAGCAGGTGGACGTCCACAGATCCAGCGCTGAGCCAGCGAAGATGGCCAATTATTAAAGATGAGTGAAGATTAGTAGGCATGAGTCTATTACATGCCAAACAAATCTCCAGAAAAATTGGAACGCGCTCGCTGGATTCAATCCCAGCATTAAAGCTACTGTTCTCACAATGAGAGTCGAGTTTGAATCCTAAACCTACTGAGACCTCAAAGAGACCCTGGTATTTTTGTGCAGAAATAATAATAATTAACCCTCTAAATGATGAAGATCAAACTTTGTGTTGCACACAATCTACTGCATGTCATCTGATTGATAGTTTAGAGTGTTTTATCCAGTAAAAGCTCTTTTAGTGCTGCTTCACATGTTTTTCTGCTTTCAAATCTTGACTGATTTTATCAAGTAAACATCAGAATAACTGCAGTCATATCTCCAGATGAACACTTACTGAAGCAGCACAGCTTTACTTGATTCTCCATCAATCATGTTTTAGTCTCAAATCTGATCATCAGGATCTTTTGAGGAGCTTTACTTTCACTGTTCCTCAGCGGAGGAATGATCTTCATCTCACATCTTCTGAGGAGCCTTTATTTCTTCATCTCTCAATCAGCATTGCATTATATGTCTGGATCATTTCAATCTCATCTTACTAAGACATATTATTGGAGATATAGAGCGACTGCTGATATTTAGATCATTTTATGTCAGTATCTGATCTACTGTTATAAAGATCTCATTGTGGATACGTATACATTAATCCGGATACATTTGAAAACTTTTTTTTTTTCGTTTTAAAACGCTCTCCCGTCCACACTAGCATTTTCCAAAAGTTTCTCATCCACACTGAAACCTCAGAAAACGTTCAATTCTCTTTACTGCACATGCATAAAGCCTCAAAAAAGCTCATTGAGACGATACAGACGGAACAGACATGATACGCTTTCATGCAATTCTTCTGACAGGATCATTTTATTTAGGAAAATATCTCACCATTCACTGACACGTCCAGGTCACACTCACTCACGACTGTATGTCTGATCTAAAACGCAACTCTACCTCGTGTTTTGCCACAAACAGCAATCGTGAGTAAATATTCTGTCATCTTTGCAGGATTGTGATATGAAGAGTGTACAAAATAACACATCTGTAGCAATAGTGTGAGAGTGAATAGCACTCATAGCATAACAGGCACAATACTGGTATAAACATAGATATATATTGTTATAATTTGTGTCACATGACTAAACATGCGTCATCGCTTTCAAAAGCCTCTGTTTTCACAGTCCACACTACAACGCGAAAACAACACTTTCAAATTTATCCACTTTGGAGAGCATTTTCAAAAAGATCTGTTTTCTTTGACAAAAACGCCGTCTCAGTGTGGACAGAAGGCCAAAACTTAGAGAAAAAGATGCGTTTTCAAACAAAAACATATTAGTGTGGACAAGGCCTGATTTGCAATACTAGCTTCAGAATTTCATATAAATATCAGCATCTGCACCAAATTCATATTTTTGCTCAGTTTGAGTCTCTGAATAAAATTGAGCTGTTTTTAGTTTATACTCTCACTATATCAGACTATATGAGACATAAACGCCTGAAGGATCAAAATATCATACTCAAGAAACACATATGCAAACTTTATATATATATATACTGTATATACTGTATATAGTCTAAAGTTTTCATAAAAAAAAATAAAAAAATAAAAAACCTTTCATGTCAGGCTTTACAGGGTTAAACTTCCCATCAATACATTAACCTCTGACTTCACCAAAAGCAGCAGGCAGACATTACTGAGGCTTTAACCTTCGGTTCCAAGCATAAAAACAAGACATGTCTTTAAAGATGAACTTCTTTTGACTTGACACGACATCTTAAACACACTGCACTCAATCAAACAGCAAGAAGCACTGCAGCGGTTAAAGACGTCTGTCAAAGAAGTGCATCTTTCAAAAGCACTTCTTCAGACGTCTGCTTTCAGTTCTATTCAGCTGCACTGCGTCTAGGCGGTTTGAATACAAGAACACTTCCTGAACGCCCATAAAGGGCATAAAACACACAAATATTGATTCATGCAGTCCATGTTTTTAGTACAAATTCAGTACATAATTTCTGTGGCAATGCTTGCTGGCACAGTTCACTTTAATGTCATTGCCTGCCGTTCTGAACAGACTGTGTTATCTGTGATGCCTGGAAACACTGTCTAGATAGGCAGCTTACTAGGTTTAGGAACAGAGCTATCATCAGTGCTTGGTAGTAACTGATTACATGTAATCTGGATTACCTAATCAGATTCCAAAAATTAAGTACTTGTAATTAGATTATACTACATTTTAAAATACTCATAGACTACATTTACTTTTTATTGATTACATGATTATATATTACAGTATTCAGAAAACAGCAATATATTATCCATAATTTATTGATGCTCTGACATTGGTTAATGGTCACATGACATGCAAACAAATAAAATATTTCATCTTTTTTAGTAAGTATAAAACTCGAAAATCCCTGCCGTCCCTTCACAAATACAAGTTTGGGAAACCTTGACATAATGTAATGTTGTTAATAACAATGATTGGAATATATTTTCTTTCTCTTATATCAATATGGTACAAGATCATCCGATTTAAATCAATGTGATAAACCAGTTAGGTCAAAATTCATCTAAAAGTAATCAAAAAGTAGTTTGATTATATTACCTAAAATCTAATGGATTACATTACCAACAATGTTAAGGGCAATGCATTATAAGTAACTTGAGTTACGTAATCAGATTACTATATTTAAGTAACTAGTAAAGTAACACACTTTTAGATTTACAAGGAAATATCTGAGTTACTTTTTCAGATAAACAAGCTACTTTGTTTTCCCATTTATTCACTGCAGCTCTTCTGTTCCTGTTGTGAGAACTTGGGAGTAAGTGCAGCGGCGTTTCCTTCAGCCTGAGGCTTTTTAATTTCACTTTTGGTGTAAAAGGGCCCCTGCAGTTGCCAAAAATATAAATAATGCAGTATTTTAAAGGGGTCATGAACTGGGGGAATTTTTTTTTTAAATTCCCTTGATCTTTTGACATATAAGAGGTCATTGTACTGTAAAAACATCCTGTAAGTTTCAGAACTCAAAACTTTGTTGTTAGTCTAAAAACAGCTTATACTGAAGCCAGTCTGCCAAAACGCCTTGATCAACACCTTGACATCACTGCCTGTTTAGCCCTGCCCACCGAGTCTACATCAACTGCCTGTTTAGCCCTGCCCACCGAGTCTACATCACTGCCTGTTTAGCCCTGCCCACCGAGTCTACATCACTGCCTGTTTAGCCCTGCCCACCGAGTCTACATCACTGCCTGTTTGGCCCTGCCCACCGAGTCTACATCACTGCCTGTTTGGCAGTTCATGACCCCTTTAATGCATTACTTTTAAAAGTAACTTACCTCAACACTGGTTAATAACTAAAATTTGTGTTATGTAATTTGGAATCAATAATGGATTACAATTTGTAAGTAATCTACCCAGCACTGGCAATCAGCTGAACTCTATCTGCAGATTTACTAGAGTACATAAACAGCCACGCACATTGTACTGTATCTCCAGGACATTAAAGTGACTTGCACCCAAAACTCTGAAGAACTACATGAAGATTCAGAGCTTCACTCACTGATCATCTGCAGTCGACTTCTGTGCAAACACTTATAAATTCCAGCAGCGGAAACCCAAGAGTTCAATTACAGCGTGTTTGTGTGATTGTTCTTCACTGTTATTGTTCAGTCTAGACTCATTCGGAGAGAAATAAGCAGCTCTATCTGCGTCTCGCACCGTTCGTTGTGTCTGTTCACTCTCTCTGTCATATGGGCATAAACAGAAGCTCGGAAGATAAAAATAAATTAAGTTTCTCTGCTCTGCTGAAGCCTGTAAATAATTAATTGGTTTGTTTCAAAAGAGGATGGGAACGCATGTCAAATTCAGCAATTGTTCTGGACACCGTGATCCTGTTGTTTCGTTTTAGCACTGAAATGCTCATCTTTTTAAACGCTGTTGTGAAAGTACTCTTTTCACACCAAGCAGGAAGAAAACACCTAGCAACCGCTCCAAAAACCCTAGAAACCACCTAGCAACCACTCAGAATGCCATTGCAACTACTCAGAACACCCTAGCAACCACCCGGAACACCGTAGCAACCACCAGAACACCCCCAGCAACTACCCAGTAGCCACTCAGAAGACCCTAGCAACTACTCAGAACACCCTAAAAACCACCTAGCAACCACCCAGAACACCCTACCAACCATCTAGCAACCACTCAGAACACTGTATGTAGCCATTCAGAAGACCCTAGCAACTACTCAGAACACCCTAAAACCACCTAGCAGCCTCACAGAACACCCTACCAACCATCTAGCAACCACTCAGAACACTGCAGAAACTACCCAGTAGCCATTCAGAAGACCCTAGCAACTACTCAGAACACACTAGAACCCACTTGCAACACCTTAGGCAATCATCTAGCAACCATGCAGAAAACTCTAGCAACCACCTAGCAACGACTCAAAACGCCCTAACTACTACCAGAACACCCTAGCAACCACCCAGAACAACTCAGAAACACTTAGAACATCCTAGCAACCACTAAGAACTCTCTAGCAACCACATGGTAACCACGCAGAACACCTTAACAAACACAGATAACACCTAGCAATGACTAAAATCACCCTCGCAATGACCTATCAACCATTCAGAACACCCTAACAACCACCTAGCAACCACTCAAAAATAATCCTTGCAACCATCTAGCAACACCTCAGACCACTTGACACACACTAGAAACCACCCAGAACACCCTAGCAACCATTCAACACCCATGCGACACCTAGCATCCACTCAAAACACTTTAGCAACTATCAAAAACACCCTAGCAACACACCAATAATCACTCAGAACACCCTAGCAACCATTCAAAATACCCTTGAAACCACCTAGCAAACACTCAAATGACCCTGGCAACCACTCAGAACACCCCAGCAACCACATAGAAACCACTCAAAATACCCTAGCAACAATTCAGAGCACCCTAGCAACCACCTAGCAACACCACAGCATCATCGTGGGAAGCATCAGTCATATGTCAGAGTCTATTATTTAAACAGAGTCATCTAAACATAATTTTTAGTAGGCAAAGGGTTACGGTGCTGTTTGACGCCCACTCGTAAATAAACATAGCGCCGCTCAAACGGCCACTGTGACACATCGCAAAGGGAATCACAGGTTTCATGCGTTTCATAAACCACATATTATTAACGCTTATGAAACATGTGATGAGAGATGCGTGAGTCACGTCGCGAGTCACAGCAATGGCTAAATAATCAACTATTATGAGCCATCCAAAAAAAATAATAATAGTGACTGGCATGAGGAAGAAGTTTGAGAAACATGCGTGAGTGAGTGAGTGAGTAAGTGAGAGACGATATTAATATCCTCCATCTGAAAGTGACTAGTAGATAAGTGCATGTGACGTGCCGTAATAGCTCAAGAGAAAGTCTCAGTGCTAATTAGGACGCGCGGTTTGATGTTTGCTTCAAATCAAATCCCACAGACGCACCAGTGTCCTCTCCAATAACATTACACGACGCTCTTCAGCCAGACACATGCTGGCTAATTTGATTTAACGCTGGCGTTTTAGAAGTGAATAAACATGCTCATTCATTACCATCAGCTTGCGTGATGCTCTTGCCTATTGCACAAGCTTAAAGGAAAAGTTCACCCAAAAATGAAAACAGCTGTTAATTTGATCTCCTTTAGGCCATCCAAGAAGTAGGTGACTTTTTCTTCAGTAGAACAGTAAAGAAGATTTTAACTGAAATGCAATGAATGCAAGTCAATGGCTACCATTATTTTTAAAGTCAAAAAAGCATATACAGGCAACACAAAATTAATCCCCGTGGCTCCTGATGATATATTGAGGTCTTATGAAGTGAAACAATTGGCCTGTGCAAGAAACTGATCATTATTAACTGTAATCCAGAGCCTCAGACAAATGGGGAAATACGATTATTTTCCATGAACTGATTCTTTTGGACAGTTTGTTTCAATGAACTGGTTCAATTCACTAGTTTGTTCATGTAATCACACAATGGTGTAACATATACGCAATTATATTATTAAAGCACCCAGTAATGATGTGAAACATGGATGTTTTACATGTCTAAAGCATATAAAGTGAATAAACTAGTCTTCAGCAATGAACCTTTTTACATAAACCATGAGAAAACATAAAAACGACTGTCAGGCGTCTGAAAGTGAGTTTTGATTGAGTAACTTGTAGATCTGTGCTGCTCGACCCACAAACTGTTTCAGATGGTTCGGTCCGATTTGGTGAACTGGTTCAAAAGAATGATTTGTTTGTGAACCGGACATCACTCGGGACCCTTTGCCTGAGGCTCTGGATTACAGGTAATAATGATCAGTTTCTTGCACAGGCCTCAACACTGACCTCAATACAATGCCAGGAGCCACAGGGATTCATTTCCGGTTGCCTGTATATGCTTTTCTGACTCTCAAAGTGATGGTAACCATTGACTTGCATTTTATGAATCACTAAGGACCACAGTCTCAGTTAAAAATCTTTACTGTTCTGCTGAAGAAAAAAAAGTCACCTACAACTTGATTGGCCTCAGGGTGAGTAAATTAACAGCAAACTTTTATTTTTGGGTGAACTCTCCCTTTAAAGTTTTCACATGAGAATCAAAAATAATTAAAAATTCATAAAGATCAAAAACTTAAAGGAAAAGTCATCATTTACTCACAGAAGGTGAGTTCCAGAGGTCAGCGGAGGAACTTGGTCATCTGTAATCACACCTCAACATCCATGGCACTCAGCTAAAGGTTAATTCAAGGAAACTGTTCTTGCAGTTAGCCAACCGTAACTGCTCTGAATTAAAGAGCATCCGTTAAATGAATAATAATATTGTGCCCTCTGATTCGATGCAACTTTACAGGTCAAAGAGCCTGAGCACTTCCTCATATATCGCCCTACAAACTACAGAAGACGTTTCAATACAAACAAGCTTAAACACTATAGGCTGTAGACTATTCAGAAAATAATTGAGGAATTGCTTTTTAAATTCAAGATTTTGAATTGAATTTGAATTGAGGAAGCAAACAAGATGCAGAACTGCAATGGACGGATGGATGGAATGACAGAATGATGGATGGATGGATGGATAGAAGGAATGGATGGATGGGTGGGTGGGTGGATGGATGGATGGGTGGGTGGATGGATGGATGGATGAGTGGATGAGTGGGTGGATGAGTGGGTGGATGGATGGATGGATGGATGGAAAAACAATGATGGATGGATGAAATAATAGATGGATGGATGGATGGATGGAATGATGGATAGAATGAATGATACAATGACGAATGGATGGATGGGTGGGTGGGTGGAATGATAGAATCATAGAAGGATGGATGGATGGATAGATAGAAGGGATGACAGAATGATGGATGATGAAATAATAGAATGATGGATGGAATGACTTATAAAGGGTTTAAATCTAAGAAAACAAGATTGTTCTAGTATAATTCAATGTTGTCACAGCTATGAGCTTATTAACATATGACTGCCAACATTTACACATCAACACCTGTTTATTATTCAGCAAAGTGCACCACGCAGATGAACGCCACTGAACTACATCAGGACAGAACAGAGAAGACATGCAGGTACAGGCCATCACTGAATCATGTGATCACTCCAAACTAGCCGTGTATTAAGACCATTATTATTAACAAACTATACAGAGATGTTTCAGCAGTGCCTGTTCGAAGGTCCCTTAACAGTTTTAAGATGTTTAATATAGAGTAATCAGTCACATGCTGTACTTCTGGGGAACAATGATCATGAAAACTAAATGAGTTCAGGGAAAACTAAAACGCTACAAAAAGCTGATTGCATCTGTCCAACTGCATATTAAACGCTCTCTCTTCAACTAATTTAAAAAGCGTTATAGCAGGCATAAAATTAACAGTATGTGCAATTTCATTTTTTCTCTAGCCAACAGAAATGTAATTACTGGACTTTGTCTTATCATGTCTTATCAAACAGGTCATGTAGAAAACCAGATCCGGCACATTTTGCTGAATCTATTAAATGGCACTTCATCTGAATTAGAAATCAAAAGATGGAAATTAGTGGATACGAACAGACATAAAACAGAAAATACAGTTCTGCTAATGGATATTGAAATGTGTTTTTCTTTTAAACAATTTTAACTCAGAAATATCTAGTATATTTCACAAATGAACAACTAGTAGCACATTTAATTAAAGATGAAATTTTGAGCTAGATGGACTGAAATAGTATTTTCATGAAAATATACTCCAGTAAACTTTATTAACAACTTTGAAAAATATTTTTTTACAGTGTAACTTTAAATGCATATTAGTGCAGTGAATAGGTGGGAAGACAAAATATTAAGATGTTTTTAACTAAAATACGAGTCCATAATCCATAATAACTCTTCCTCCAGTGTAAAAGTGTTCTGATCTGAATCAGGAGAGAAATCTGCACAGATCAAGCACCGTTTACAAGACAAAACAGTCTAAACAAATATGTGGCTGGATTTTGATGTGAGAGACAACAAGAGATGGACTTTTTCACTGGAGGAGCGTTATTATGGATTATGGACTCATATTTTAGCCTGAAGCAATGGTTTGAAGTTAAAAACATCTTCATGATGGATTTGTTTCAGCTTTTGTCTTCTCCAGATGTTAACTGATGGACTGGAGTGGTGTGGATTACTTGTGGATTATTGTGATGTTTTTATCAGCTGTTTGGACTCTCATTCTGACGGCACCCATTCACTGCAGAGCATCCATTGATGAGACACTGATGCAGAGACGCATTTCTCCAAATCTGATGAAGAAACAAACTCATCCTAATCTTGGATGACCTGAGGGTGAGCACATTTCCAGCACATTTTCATGTTTGGGTGAACTACTCTTTAAAGTTTGGCAAAGTTGTTTTTCATTAAAAGTGAAGCTGGTGCCTTAAATAAGTACAAATTTTGGACCCTGACTCCTGGAAATTGCAGCCAATCAGAGCAGAAGTGCAGATTTTGGGATACACATCATGCATCAGACAGTCAGAGCAACTGTGGGCATCTGTGAGCCGCGACACTAAACGCTGCTATTCATCCGATGCACCTGTGCAGTGAAACACGATCCAGAGACATCTTTAAAGAGTTTTTACCAGCACAATAAACGCGAGTCATTTCATCTGATCTCTTGACCCGAGACACGAGGTCTGCATCTCAGCAGGAGAGAGAGAGAGAGAGACAGAAACACATGTCTGTGAAACCGGATCTTCAACAATTTCCTGTTCCTGTCGCCACAATCACCAAGACAATTAATACTACATGACACGAACACAGGCCAGCAGCCCGGCTGACCCTCTCTGATCAATAAAACATCCATCTGCTCTCCTTACAGCCCGTCTTTGGTTCCCCAAGGATTGTGGCCTTTTCCCTCAATTCTCCTAATTTCAGAACCGCCGCGTCTCTCAGGTAGTGGGTTGGAGGACAAACGCTCATGAGAATTCAATTTGAATGACAACAGCATGTACAAGGACCGATGCTATAAATTCATCTCCATCTCTCTGAGTGTCATAATGGCTCTGTTGGGTTTGTGAGGCAGAATGAGCTGCTATGAAGCGCTGAGGGGGATGAGAATGAAAATACAGAGAGAGAAATGATTGCACTGTATGCCTGAAATGGGAGAAATGGTAACAGATGAACACATACATGCATTGAAGCAGATTTAGGTAGTTATATCCTGTGGCGTGACAAGCTAAACTCCATCCAAAAGCATTTCAAACAGCACTTTCCTAATTGTTTCATGCTTATTCTGCATGCAGCTTCTATGAGCTCGAAATGAGCATCATTTGAGAGACTTCATTGAATGCATTTGGCAGACGCTTTTATCCAAAGCCACTTATGCTGCATTCAAGATACACAGTTTACCAGTTCATGCATTCCCTGGAAATCGAACTCATGAACTTGGTGTTGCTAGCGCCATGCACTATTGATTGAGCTGCAGGAATGCACTGAATATTTGTAGTTTTGAGAATCAATTGGATACAATCGCTTTGGATAAAAGTGCCTACCAAATGCATAAATGCAACTGCCAAATTCACATTTTTCCTTGCACATTCATATGCATTTTAATCTAAAATCTTGGTTTGTGCACATGCTTTGTCTCAACTATTCACTTGCACATATTTGCATATTGCTCTGCAGTTGCTAAGGTGTTGCTTTAAAGAATCATAGGTGTTTAAATAAATATTCTTAAGTATAAGCAATAGTTATCAAATACTTTCTGTACCAAGCTACAGAAAATGAGAAATGCAAAGCAAGTAACTCTGGATAAAAGCATCTGCCGCATGCACGCATGCATTCAATGAAGTCTCTCAAATGATGCTAATTTTGAGTTTATGAAAGCTGCATGCAGAGTAAGAGTAAACAAAAAAAGCGTCTACAAATGCATTAATGCAAATGACAAAAACACATTTTTCATTGCACATTCATATGCATTTTAGTTTAAAATCTTGATATTGACTGAAAAAAAAATATTGTGGACATGCTGTGTGTTAATTACACACCTGCACATATTTACATATTGCAATGCAATTGCTTTAAAGAATCATTCTTGTCAAGAATTGTGTGTCAAAATTTTATTATATATAGTGTTAGGTGTTTGTTTAAATCAGTAACTTTAAATATAAGCAATAATTATCAAATACCTAGCAAATACCACTAATACAAAAACAAGAAATGCAATGCAATCACTTTGAATAAAAGCATCTGCCAAATGCATAAAAATGTAAATGCAAAACACACATTTTTATTGCACATCCACATGCATTTTATTCTAAAATTATAAAAAACAAAACATACATGCAGCTGCTAAATAATATTTTCCAATAATTATCAAACACCACTTAATACAAAAAAAGTCCTTAGGATAAAAGGAAATGCCAAATGCATAAATGCATTAAATGAAGTCTCAAGCGATGCTAATTTTGAGTTTATAAAAGCTGCATGCAGTATAAAACAAATCACTTTGGATAAAAGCGTCTGCCAAATGCATAAATGCAAATGGCAAATACACATTTTTTTCTAGCACATTCATATGCATTTTAATGTAAAAACTTTGTGTCAGCGTTCTGACATGCTATGTGTCAACTACCCACCCGCATATATGTGCAGTTACGAAATAAACACATGCAATAATTATCAAATACTTAGCACTTCATACAAAAACAAGTCACACTGGATAAAGCAATGCATAAATGCATTCAAAGAAGTCTCTCAAATGATGCAAATTTTGAGCCCATAAAAGCTGCATGCAGAATAAGCATAAAACAAGTCACATTGGATAAAAAGCATCTGCCAAATGCATTAATGCAAGTGCCAAATAGACATTTTTCCTTGCACATTCATATACATTCTAATCTAAAATCTTTGAAAAAGCTTGCTTTTGATGCATTGAGCACCTAATAACAGAGTGTGGGTCGTCTCTTCTAGTGCACAACAACCTGTTTTCACATTTCAACTGGCTTCAGTGCACACAAACACAAACACACTATAAAAGGAAGAGATTTGGATGACTCAGAAACACATGACCCCCCCACACACACACTCCAGAGCCATTACACACCAGTTTAACAGCCCATCCGTCTTGAATGCTCCGCCGCTCGTGTACCATCAATTCAACATCATCTCCTCTCCTCCTTCTGCTCCTATTACACCTCCCTAATTGTTTTTCTGACCTCCAAGGAGTAAAACTCTGCAAAATGACTGAGGCTTGAAATGAACATCCGTGCGCTCGTAGAACGCGTTTATCTGTGCGTTAGAGGCCTCTCTGACACATTGCTGCATGTTATCGATCTCTAGTTTCAGTCTGATTCAGTCGCAGCGAGGGTCACGCGTGTTACGGCCGTATAACTTTCCGCACAGCTGATTTTGCACAAACAAATATGGGGATCTATCAGATGGTAAATGGAGAACACATGAGCGTAATAGATGTCACGGCGAGCTCGGCTGATAACACTCATCCTCCAGCCGGCAGCGGACCCCTGCATCACTCCGTCTGACTGCCTCTTTCACTTTCTCTATTGACAAATCAAACATGCTCAAATTGATCTTGATATTTCATGACTCTCTGGAGACTAAAAGGCCTCTGAGCTGAAGCAGAGATGCTGCGATATCATTCTGAGCTGTACTAAAAAAAAAATACTTTTGGGCCTACATTTAAGATTTATGCATTATGATTTATGCATATCAGATTTACATGCATTTGGATTACACAGTTCTAACATGAACTAATATGCATATTTGCCAGATATACAGATAATGTTTACTAACTACTTGATTTTATTTAAATCATTATATTTTCTAAATGTTTTTATTTAAATGGCTTAGAAAAAGCATAAATCTAGCCTATGAAAGCTACAGAATAAAAAAAGTTTTTGTCATAAGTCAGACTTTTTAATTAATTAATTACTTAATTTTGCAATTGCAGTTCCAAGTTTATTTAAAAAGTTTAAAAATATATATATATATATACAATCATAATATATACCCAAACCTGTTTGCACTGTTTTAAAAATATTAATAAATTAAATTCTACTACTACTACTAATAATAAGAATAAAAATATAGTGGTAATTTTATGCCATTAATTTTACAGAAATTTCCATTAACTCTAAAACAATGCAATGCATTGCAAAATTCAAAATACAGGTAAAGGTTTTTTTTTTTTATAACTTTAAAAAAAACACATTGTGCCCTATTTTTATGATTTTTTTTAAGAGTGTGACTTACTTTCTTCTGCAAAACACAAAAAAATAACCAAAAGATATTGAACCCCAGTGACTTTCATTGTATGGACAGCAACAAAAAAAATTGAGACATTTCTCAAAATGTGAGGTAAATGATGACAGAATGATCATTTTGGGGTGAGCGGTCTCTTTAAGCATATTGAGACTGGTCCTCATGTAACAGTCCGTTCACAGAGCAACAAAGTCTGGAGAGAAACAGATACATGAAGGCCACAGTCTGCTGCCCTTTCATTGCCTCATCTAAACACACAGTGATTTATTCACCACGCTTCGCTTGTGCAACTGGAGACTGGTGAGGTTATTACTAAATATAATGAGACATCTTTCTACATTTATCCACTTTACAGGAGCGTTTATAAAGATGCATTAAAATGAACAAAACGAGCTGCTCCAGAGAAACAGCGCTGATTAAAGACTTTCTATCTCTAGCTGGATTTTGTTGAAAAGTTCCTGACGCACACACAGACTGTATGTGAATCGATATGAATGTGTGAGATTAATTACCTCAGCAGATGCATATTTGCATGTTTACATAATTATGGAAAGTCTCACAATATGTTCTAGAAATGAAAATATAGTTAAATATTGGAAAACTGTATCTGAGGTATAGAGAGTCACACTCTCAATGCAAAACTCAATATTCTTGAGATTTTGAAACACAAAATGGACCATTGAAAAGTCCAAAATTACCATTTATTAAACAACGAGTGTTGTTATTGTTAACTAAACTAAAACAAAAACTAAAACCATTTCAAATTATTTTCGGTAATTGAAACAAAGCTCAAATAAAAATTAAATATGAATATTGGATGAAACTTTAAAAATCTAAATGAAAATTAGAAACTCGTAAAATAATAAAAATACTGAAACTGAAATAAAAAATAAAGCTATATAGAAATCAGTGTTTCATTGAGATACTATTATGGTATTTTTATTTATTTATATTATGAATTGGATTTTATTTTTGTATTTTTTGGCCATTTTTATGTTGCTTTATTATATTTAGCTAAATTGTATTGTTTTGTATGTCTATATATTTTTTATTATTAGTGTTTATTTCAGTTTTAGTTTTAGTTATTTTACATCAAGTTAAACTAAACTATCAACTAACAAACTAAGAGCCTCTCATATTAAAAATAAAAAAACTGAATAAATATTAGAAATGTTGTCTTAGCAACTAACTGAAATAAATTAAGTTGACGTTAAAATACTAAAATTGAAAAGCTAGACAGAAATATTTATATATATATATATATATATATATATATATATATATATATATATAATTATTATTATTATGTTATATATATATATATATATATTATTATTATTATGTTGCCTTAGCAACTAACTGAAATAAAATAAGTTGGTTGAAATACTAAAATTTCTAAAACTGAAATAAAAATAAATCAATTTAGAAATATTTGTCAAAAAACATATTTAAAATATTATTATTATTAAACACAAATGAGAATAAAATAAAGTTTAAAAAGTTAGCATATTATTAAATTAAACAGTAACTCTGTTGTGTTGTGTCTAATATTGGATGTATATTTAGCTCTAACTATATCCACAATTCAGCACAGCCTCTTGTATTGCTTAAATATGCCATGGTACATTTAATATATGATTGATAGGGTTTTTGTTCTACTGCAACTGTAAAATGACCCTGGTGTGTTCTGTATTTGATATGAAAGAGCGTTCTGATGTATTACGTGCAGTTCTCAGGTGTATTTATGGAACTGATGGTATCTCTGCTGTAGGTTTGAGATGATAGAGCTGTAAAAGAGCCCTCGCTGTGAGGAGCATCACGGACGTCAGGTTGGTGTCATTTCTAATCGTCTGGAGTTTCTAACACTGACCTGTGCTGAGCGAGTAAAAGCACAAACTCGTGCCGCTTTCTTCTCGTTCACACGTCTCGTCACGTTCAGTGAATCCGGCAGAGCAGATCTGTGTCTGAAGACGTCCGGCATGTTTGCACACACATTTCTCAAAGTACTGTCCATACACTCTAAAAAATGGTGCTAAATAGCACTAAAAGTGTTTTTTGGCTCGTAATTATAGGAGAACCACTTTAAGTGCTACATAGAACCTATATCTGTAAAGATGGTGCTATACAATGAATGAATGAATGAGGCATTTATATAGCGCTTTATTGTGTATTGTTGTACACCCAAAGCGCTTTAAAATCATATGAGGGGGTCTCTCTTCAACCACCACCAGTGTGCAGCATCCACTTGGATGATGCGACGGCAGCCACAGGACAACGGCGCCAGTGCGCTCACCACACACCAGCTACAGGTGGAGAGGAGAGAGAGTGATAGAGCCAATCAAGTTGATGGGGATTACTAGGAGGCCATGATTGATAAGGGCCAGTGGAGGGAATTTGGCCAGGACACCGGGGTTACACCCCTACTCTTTTACGATGAGTGTCATGGGATTTTTAATGACCACAGAGAGTCAGGACCTCAGTTTAACGTCTCATCCGAAAGACGGTGCTCTTTTGACAGTATAGTGTCCCCGTCACTATAGTGGGGCATTAGGACCCACACAGACCACAGGGTGAGCACCCCCTGCTGGCCTCACTAACACCTCTTCCAGCAGCAACCTAGTTTTTCCCAGGAGGTCTCCCATCCAGGTACTGACCAGGCTCAATATACAGCACCTTAACCACCCCTAAGAACCGCTGAAGAACCATTACAGCTTCTTTATAGGTGCTAAATAGCACTTAAATCGGTCCACTATGATTACGAGCCAAAGAACCACTCAGCAGTGCTATATACTGTAGCACATCTACCACAAAGAACTGCTGAAGAACCAATTTTGTGAGTGTGAGTGTGAGTGTGTGTGTGTGTGTGTGTGTGTGTGAGTGCGCATGTGAGTGAGTGTGTGTGTGTGTGTGTGTGTGTGCGTGTGCGTGCGTGTGCGTGTGTGTGTGTGTGTGTAAGTAAAGCGATGCTGAACTCTTGATCTAAAATGAGCAACAAAAACTCATTTCGAGATACCAAGTCTAAATAGTGTGGAAGCCCATTTCTGCTCCGAATAAACCAATAAAAAAGGTCATCGCAATTCTGAGTTTATATTTCACAATTCAGACTTTTTCTGAGAAATTGTGAGACTTTTTTTTCTGTCATGGGATAAAAATAAAGTAATTGTGACTTTTTTCTTGCAATTCTGCATTTATATTTTACAATTCTGAGTTTATATCTCACAATTGTTTTTAAAGAAATATGATTCATATCATGTCAATATATGATTAATATTATGATAAAACATCAGAATTAATTATGATTAATATCATGATCATACATATATGATTAATATCATGATAAACATTAGAATTATGACTAATATCATGATTATACAGTATATGATTAATATAATTAAAATGAATGTTAATACCATGATTATATATGATTAATATCATGATAAAACAGATCAGAACTTTGATTCATATCTTGATTATATATGATTAATATAATGATAGAAGAGATTAAAATTAATTGTGATTAATATCTGATTAACATCTGATTAATATAATGATAAAATATATTAGAATTAGAATTAATATCATGACTATATTTGATTAATATCATGATAAAAATATTATAATTATGATTAATAGCATGATTATATATGATTAATATCATGATTAATATAAAGATAAAACAGATCAGAGTTTTGATTAATATCTTGATTATATATGGTTAATATCATGATAAAACAGATTACAATTAAGATTAAATGTCATGATTATATTTCGTATTTTTTTCTGTTAAAGTATTCAGTTCCTTTTTAAGACAAAGTAAAACAAATATATTTGCATATAACCTATAAACCAATCCTCAATATTCACTTTATGATACTGCATATGCTACATAAGAGGTGATAATAAGTGGGTTCAGTGCTGATAAAGCAGACAAAGGTTATTATTAGATCTCTATTCGGTTTTCTATCAGATCTCCAGCTGCACATGAAGAATCTGTGGATGAATCTCTGTATATTTACTGCAGCTGGAGGTTTCTACTGAACCCAGAACAGATGAAACGCAGTACTTTATTCCTCTACCGCTGCATCTGCTCGTTCCTGACCCTTTCACATGCAGAGCTAATGCGAGACAGCAGCTAATCAACAGCCTTCAGGAGATGATTGAGAGGAAGGACAGCCGTGTATCTGTGTTTCAGAGCTTGACCTTGTGTGCTGAAGCAATAAAGGCCGTCGGAGTCTGGAGCAGGAAGAGGCCCGACGGTCCTCAGTGGCTCATTGTTGATGAGCAGCCGTGTTTTATCTCCTCTGTGTTCACTGGGACGACTTCAGTAATCACTCAAAACACTACAAAGAGGCGGCCGTCTCCTCTACTGTGACCCTGTGATAGTGCCACCAAATCCCTCGTGATGGAGCGTCCAGAGCGCTGCCAGACAAATAATGAGCCCAGCTTCCTGTCCAGGACAGCACTTCAAAGAATAGCTCAAATATAATATCTACATAATAATATTTAATATCATAACATTGAAAATAATATTCATTATATGATATATGAATGATAATACTATATAAAAAAATGAAAATAATTACATCTGAATAAAATGACTACTAATAAATAAATAAATTATAATATCTAAATATTTTCCAATCTTTAATAATTAATTTTTTTAATATCATCAAAAAACAATAAATAAATAAATCATATAATATCTTTAAACTTTCCAGTCTTTCGTGATATTTAAAAATAAATAAATAAATAAATAAACTTTCAAATAACTTGGATGATACTCAAAAACAAAAATATCAATAAATAAATTAATATTTTCCAGTTTTTAATGTTATTCAAAGCATAAAAATTAAAATGAATAAATAAATAAATAATAGTTTCAACATAAATAATATTTTCCTGTCTTTGATTATATTATATATCGAGAATATTTTTTCCCCTCAATTTTTTAAGTTATTTGAATGAATGAATGAATGAATGAAGCAAGCATAATATCTGTCTTTTCAAGTTTTGGTGATTTTCAAAAAATAACTAAATGACTAACCAACTAACAACTAACTAAATAAATCAATCAATCAATAAATCAACATTTTCCAGTTTTTAATGTTATTTAAAAGCATACAATTTTAAATAAATACATAATAGCTAAAATATCAGAATATTTCCAGTCTTTGATTATATTTATAATAAATAAATAATTAATTAATTAATAATGACTGACTGACTGACTGACTGAATGAATGAATCTTTTCTCGTCTTTGACGATATTCAAAAACATAAAAAATACAAATTAAATAACCAACTAAATAACTAACTAAAATATCTAAAATATTTTAGTCTTTAAATAAATAAATACAATCTTTTCCAGTCTTTGATGATATTCAAAAACATAAAACAATGAAATAAATAAAACTAAATTAATAAATAGTATCTAAAACATAATGCCTAAATATTTTCCCGTCTTTTAAGATATTCAGAGACATAAAAATAAAAAATAATAAAAACAGAATGCAGTGTTTGTGCTCCAGACATCTTTGATTCCTCAAATCACTACAAAGTGATCAGATGCATGTTTTCACCTGCTGGGCCTGAAACCAGCTGATCAATCCTACAGATGCACACTGAAGGATGAGCCACATCTACAGATCAGGAGATCTTTCATAAACACTCGAGCTGCTGACGTATACAAATCACTGAATGCATGCTTTAAAAGAACTGATTCCTGGAAACCAATCAAACCGCTGCTACGGTTAAAATCAGAAACTCCATTAAAATATCTCCTGCTGTGGCAGAAGGAGCACAAAACGAGTCTCCCGGCACAAAAACGTTACATATATCATTAATATTTAAAACACTGACCAGAGCGATTGATGCTCCAGTTTCACGCATGATCACTTCTGGCATTTCAATTAAAAATGAAACAGTCTGTACAAGTGTGAGGTTTGCTCCAGTATCACCTCTCACAGGTGCGAATGTGCTGCGATGCAGGTGATAATGTGTGTGTGTGTAATACTCAACGGTACCATAGTATAATGTCAGACTAAATTAAACCATATTCCCCGCTCGCCTCATTGTCTCTCCTTATGGAGGAGTCTCCTTCCCAAAATCATCTCACACTCACTGCCATCACACCAGCTGGGAATGTTCAAAAGTGTGCCTCCCAAAAGCCCAATGCAATTGCCCTGTTATTGTCCATTCATACGCCACTTCAGTGTGTGTGTGTGTGTGTGTGTGTGTGTGTGTACAGACAGCATTGTAAGGCATCAGAGACACTCCAGACACTTTTAACCTACGGTTTCAAAACAAATCATGCAATAACTATAAAATATAAGTTTTTAATGATCAATTTCATTAAACACTAAAATGCACTGATAAAAACAGTTCAATGTAATTACAAATAAACATATTTACTCAATATCTGTGCAAACTGCTTCCTATTTGTGTGAAATTGGTGGCAATTTAGGTTTATAAGTATAGATAAAAGCCTTTGATGATACTCAAGAAATATTTATTATTTAATAATAAATAATAATAATAATTATTATTGTTGTTGTTGTTGTTGCTGTCTTTAATGTTATTGAAAGAAGTAACAGTAAAAACAGTAATACTGTTAACTATAATTATAAATTGGAAGAACTGTTTTCTATTTTAGTATTTTTTTAAATGTTATATTTTTGTAACTATGCATATAAATCATACATATAAATATAGATCAAATATATATGGAAGTAACAGCAAAAAAGTAATATTGTTGAATATTAATTTAAAAATAAATGTTTTTTATTTTTATTAAATAAATTATATATATGTGTGTGTGTGTGTGTGTGTGTGTGTGTGTGTGTCTAAGATTTAATTAGATTTTGAAAGAAATAACTGCAAAAACAGTAATATTGTTAAATGATTACTATGATTTTAAAGTTTATACTTTATATTAAAAATATTTTTATTTTCTAACATTCAAGAATAGAAAGTTCGAAAGAATAGCATTTATTTTAAATATCTATTTAAATTATTTATTTACTTACATTTTATTGTAAAAATGAAATTTGCAACATTATAAATGTCTTTACTGTCATTTTTGATCAATTTAATACACTGTTGCTGGATATTATTTTAATAAAAAAATTATAAAATTAAGTTCTTAAAAACTTTTATATATGCGTCAACCACCCCAATATATATTGTTTCATTAAATGAAATTAAAACTTTAATATAAATATAAAACTTTCTATTTGACCTAATATTTGTGTGAACAGATGAACACCATGCCGAGGTCAAACTGGACTGGAATCAATGTGAGAAAGGTTTTGTCAATCACACAGAGCTGAAATCAGTCACGTTTGAGGTTTTATCAAGCAGCTCTGTATGTAGGCAGCAAACAGCACACGGCCCGGCAGCTTCTGGAGCAGAAATGTAGAAAATGTGTGATTTACGAGCTGAAATAAGAGCGTGCGAGTCGTATCGGTAACAGTCTGTACGTACTGCTGTGAATGTGTGATGCTGATCCTGAAATAAAACACACTTTACACCGCGCTTTCCTCTCTCACGTACAGTATGCTTGTGAAGGCAGGCAGATGCTCAAATGAGCTTCACTTCATCCGCTTATAAACATCACCTCTCACACAGACCAGAACCACAGGAGCAATAAAACCTGAGTGTGATACACAGGAGAAACTAATCACACATGAACTCTCTGAGATTCAATACAGAGCACATGAAGACTTCACCTTCACTGCAATTAAACCACATCTTAAAACAAGATCCGATTGAGTCAGAGAATATATTATTAACTCTGAACAGAGCTAAAACTATTAAACCATGTTAATAAAGCTGAAATATAATACAAATATTAGAGGAAAAACTTAAGAAAAAAAAATGTTACCGTGGCAACTAACTAACTTCATTGAGATTAAAATTACTACCTGTAAATAAATATAACTAAAATACTGATACTGAGCTATAACTAAAACTGGAATAAAAATAAATTAAACCTACAAAGTAATATTTAAAAATAGCAAAAAGTAATACAAATGAAAGAAGCGCATTACAACATAAAAAAAAAAAAAAAAAAAAAAAAAATGAAAAATAAAAATATAAAAATAAAAGCTAATTAATAATTTTATAAAACTATAATAGTTTATAAATAATACTAGCATGTGAAATAATTAATAAATGTAAATTTTTAAGCCATTTATTGAATCAAAATATATGCATTTATTTATTTAAGTATAATATTTGATACATCAGGCTTTTATGGCTCATAAAGTCTGATATGGTGAGAATATGGAGGAAAAAACAGCTCAATTTTATTCAGACACTCAAACGGAGTACAAAAATATGCAATTTGGAGAAGATGCTGATATTTCTATCATGAAATTCTGCTGATGCTTGTGATGTAAATCAATGAGATTTTTATAACAGTACAGCAGACTACTGGCATAAAATGATATAAATATCAGCGGTCGCTCTATATCTCCAATAATATATCTTAGTAAGATGAGATTGACATGATCCAGACATATAACGCAATGCAATCCAATGCTGATTGAGAGATGAAGAAATAAAGGCTCCTCAGAAGATGTGAGATGAAGATCATTCCTCCGCTGAGGAACAGTGAAAGTAAAGCTCCTCAAAAGATCCTGATGATCAGATTTGAGACGCACTGATTTTACTAAAAAATGATTGATACAATAACACCGATACGTTTGTACAGTTACACTGGAAGAGCTTTTACTGGATAAACAAACTCATGACATGGAGTAGATTGAGTCAGTCCCGGCGCCAGGACACTCGACCTGGGGGGGCTTGTATGATTCTCGGGGGGGCTACGGGGGGGGTACTATATAAAACAAGCCGTCAGATTTTAATTGAATGGATTATTATTGTCGCTTTCCTTACACACCACATTTAACAAACTTACAAACATCAGTGTGTACTATTTAACAAATGTCTTTTTTGCTAATAATTAATTTAAATGTCTGAAACCAAATTTTATGTGGTTGAAAACACTGAATCGTTGTGATATAAGGCTAAAAGCACTGAGCGCATCTATTTCTGGATCAGCGCCAAAGCACGTTTGAATTTGTGAATGTTCTAAATACATAATTTGGTGATCGTCTGCATCAAATGGTTAAAATCAACGTTTCGGCTTCTTGAAGGCAGTGCTTAATTTGTAAATTGCAGGTCCTGGAACAAAGTGGGGTGACAGTGACTGATCAAATGATCAGAGGAGGGAGAGGTAACGGAGCATTCATGCAATTGGTGGACGTGGACCAACTTAAGTGATTACCAGCTTGCACCAGTTGCTTTTATAGTGTGCACATTGTAGGCTACTCTAAAAAATAATGGTTCTTTTATTTCAACATTTATTTCAACATATTTTAGTGTTTGGGTAGTTTTTGTGTAACCCAGCACCTGACAGTCGCGTTTGCGTGGATCATTGCAGGGCGGGCTTCAGAATGTCGTAGGGGGGGCTAAGCCCCCCACAAGCCCCCCCTTGACGCCGGGCCTTGATTGAGTGTAAGAGGTTTAACAGCAAAGTTTGATCATGTTGATCAATTGTGTATCAAAACTGACACAGTAGTTTTATAGGTTTAAAATAATAAACCATAAGTAGCTCTAACTCTAAACTGAAAGTCAGGACTCTCTGTTGAATGAAGGACAAGCACTAAAAGCTTCGGAGCAGAAAGTAAAGCTTGATACAGTCAGAGGACCGGTCCATCAAGAGCTCACAGCGTCTCTGCAAACACATCCGTCACGTCAGCAGAGACACACGGACTCAACGCCCCACCAGCTGGACACACAAACACACCAAACCCAGCAAAACCACAGACCACAGCCGGATGAGAGCGTGATATCAAACATTAGTCTTCAACTCTGGAGGGGTTCTGTTCTCATTCAGTTCAGACAGCACTCCACGCTAACTTTGTTTCGCAGATTATTTCAGTCTTAGATGTGCAAAATTCATTGACCTGCACTGTCAGAATGCTTAAGATTCAAAATTAAACTGACATCAATGACAATAATAATATTTGCATGCTTAATTGCAATTATCTTCTATTTCATTAAATAAACAAAACAGTGATATATTGGGTATATAACAGTATATTAGGGCAGTCAATCGATTAAAATATTTAATCGCGATTAATCACATGATTGTCATGAGTTAACTCGTGATTAATCACAACTTAAATCGCACATTTTTATCTGTTCTAAATGTACCTTAAATTAATACTTTTCAAGTTTGTAATAATATAATCAACATGGTCATGGATAAATATGGATGCTTTATGCAATATATGTTTATTATTAGTGAAACCATAGTCAACATAGAGCATGAAGACTAGACAAAAGGTCATAGATGTTTTTCACAGAACTTGTTCATGTCTATTAACCGCATGAAAAAAGAATATAGAAATACCAGGTTCCTATTACTTCTCTTTATTTGCTCTGAGCAATTTACTGACTCAAACCTGTTTACATATTCACACGACAGAGCAGCTCTTCTTCTGAACATGCTGTACATTTATTATTTATTATTACATTTGTTTCCCTCTCTGTGCCCACATACTGTATTTTGATGAAGCTAAATTCTCAATAAAACTGTTTTCATTGATATATATTTACATGTTTCATTTGTCAGACGCTTTTAACAGCGACTTACAATTGAATACATAAAGCGACATCTTGAAGAGGCAATTGCTCGTAACACCAAGTCTCAGTCATTGTTCAAATAAGTACTAGCATAATAAGATTTATGAAGTCAAGTAGTGCCCAAAGATTGACACCAGCATATAAAGATTAACCATTTGTTCTGGAGAGTGATTTTGATCTCTGTGATGGTTCGCTCACTAGCCTCAGACAATGTAGATTCCTGAATGCAAGCATCAGTGTCTTGAACTTGATGCGAGCTGCCACAGCCAGTGCATGAGATCATGGGTTCTATCATAATCATATTTGATTGATTTGCAGTAGTCAGCCTAGAAACACAAACAAGAAGTTGTGCAGCATGTCTGTCATGACTGATGTTGTGTAGCCAAACAAGATCGAGCAAGACAATCAAAGATGATTGTATATGAATATGAAATAGTGACTGTTTAAGTGCTGATGTGAGTAATAAGATAAAGACAATAAATGCATGTAAATTAGAGAAGCAACATAATATCTGTGTTTAACTGAAAGCACTGCTTTCAGTTGGAACTGATTCACAGAAAATTAAAAAAATCAATAAAATTACAATATTAACACATCTCTGTTTTAATGCTCTGATACTCATGAGACGAGGAAGGACTGCAGAACTAGTCTAATAACACAGTTTTTAATAGCTCAATTCAAATGCACTTCCTACTGTGCAGTTTCCAACTAGTTTTCAATTCTATAATGATTTGGAGTTTTACAGTCTTTCATATTTAAACAAGCTATTACAACAGGACCCAAATTTAACAATAAACACCCTATGCATCATTCTAACAGGAACAGAGGTAATGTTTCCCGCTGTCGACTCAATATGAGGCATTTGAGTCAAAGTCTTGACTTTCTCCTGAAGACTGACAGACGTGAGCAGAAGTCAATTCTCCTAAAAGCTCAGATTGAGTCTCTGAAGAGCGTCACCACAGTCAACCTTTACTCTCATCCAGTTATCCTCACTAATGGACCCTCAGAACAAAATTAAGAGGCTTTTTAATTTCACAGAGACGTCTGGTGGGAAAAATCATCAACACATTTCAATCCATCAGAAAAACAATCTGCGCTTTCAACACTCAAAGACAGACACACACATCACTGTCTTTATTTAATCAAATCAAAATAAATAGTGCATCCTTATGACTAACGATCGCGGTGTTATCAGGGGTTTACCAAGTAAAGTATCTCTAGTACTACTGCTCAGATTTAAGCATACACAATAACTCTAAGTGTTATAGAAAATACCATAACTCTAGTTTCAATATAGACTTCCACAGAATGTAGTATTATTTAATGTTAATCTCAACATTTACTAATACATTTAGCAATGAAAAATTGTATTATTAACTAAAAATGACAAAGATTAATAAATGCTGTAAAAATGAAATTGTTATTTGTCAGTTCATGTATTGACTTATATATACAAATGCACAAAGTATATTAAAAGTTATTTTAAAGTCTTACTGAAAATGTGAAATTTTATTTCAGAATATTATTTATTATATAGTAAGTTTGTGTGTGTGTGTGTGTGTGTGTGTGTGTGTGTGTATAAAAATGTTTTTATTTATTTAAAATTTTAAATAAAATTAATTAGAAATACTAGTGATTTTTAGCCAGCTAACCAGTCCTATTAAAAAAACAATACTATAAGGACTGGTTAACTGCTAATAATATATACTGTATACACATCATTTATTATACATGCTATATATATATATATAAAAAATATATAATATATATTTTTTAATAATAAAATATATTAATCTAAAAACATTTAATTAAATGATATTTTTATTTATTTATAATTTTGTATAAAATTAATTACACATTTCATACTGGTACTGGTGATTTTTAAGCAGAATAGAATGCTACTAATTAGAAAGTACTAGTGATACACAAACACACATATAATGTAATAATTTATATGTGTAAATATGCTCATCTGTGTCTCAGACTGTGACAGACGTGTCTGTTTTGCTCCTCAAACAACTATAAGATCCTGTTAATCATGGTAAACACTGGTGAAAGACTAAACAACAAACTGAGACAATTCATCAAGGATGAATCTGATAAAGCGTTGGCCTTAAGCATGTTTAGCGCTCGTCCCCGTCGGCGTGTGTGTGTGTGTGTGTGTGTGTGTGTGTGTCTGACTGAGGGGAAATAAGTGATGTTTCCTGCAAATGAGGGAATATAAATCTGACTCTATCATAGAAGAGACACAAACACAACCCTCGGCCACGACATCCGGCCTTAAAGTCTGTGAACCACAGACCGATTAATCACACACCAACACCTGGCTTTGACTAATTACCCTACAGGAGAAAACACACACACACACACACACACACACACACAGACAAGTAAGGTAAAGGAGTAAGAATCCCACACTAAAGATCCTCACAGGAGAAGAAGACGCTTCCAGCCGCACGGTGACATTCAGACAGTCAGATAACGGCCTCTGGTTCTCCTCTAAAGAGCGGAGGTTGTTTTTGGAGGTGTTTTTGGGGTCAGACGGCCCTCCTGTTCAGGGAGGGAACCCTTCTGTCTATAGCTGATGAAATCCTCCAATGTCCTCATTCATCAAAGCCCAGAACACATATTAATTATCGTCCACCTTCAGCTGAACAGTAGAGGACAAAGCAGCACCACACACACACACACACACACACACACATATACAGTGACCCCTAAAGTATTCGGACACTTAAAACACACTTACATCTCATTGCATTAGATGACACATTCAAATTTTCTGAGGAAAATTAAACAGCAAGTGCTAATCGTCCATGTGAAGGTCATTTACACTATGTAGGGTGTTCTGTTCCTCTTCTGCTCACCAAGGCTACATTTATTTGATTAAAAATACAGTAAAAATTGTGAAATATTATTACAATTTAATATAACTATATTGTATGTGACTATATGTTAAACTGTAATTTATTTCTGTGATTAAAGCTGAATTTTCAGCATCATTACTCCAGTCTTCAGTGTCACATGATCTTCAGAAATCATTATAATATGCTGATTTGATGCTCAATAAACATTTCTGATTATTATCAATGTTGAAAACAGTTGTGCTGACAAATAGGTATTTTTGTGGAAAACGTGTTGCATTTTATTTTTCAGGATTCAGAGATTAATAGAAAGTTCAAAAGAACAGCATTTATTTAAAACAGAAATATATCGTAACATTATAAATGTCTTTACTGACACTTTTGATCAGTTTAATGCATTCTTGATGAATAAAAGTATTTTAGACATTTAGACATGAATCATGCTGTACTGTAAACACCCCATAAAACACTTCCAGTGTTGATGTATTGAAACAGGACATTTTTTTCATATCATATTAACAATATCACAAATTCACACTCATGACTGCAAGACATCAGCATTTAGATTAATTTACCCCAGAAGAGAAAGACACCCAACTTTAAATGCCCATCTTCTGTATAAGAAAACTGACAACTATTAAAAGTATTAAAAGCATAAAGGTGAGCTGAAACCTAACAAACAAATACAAAATCCACAAAACAGTTCATCTTTGCCAATTCTGCCAAACCTTTAGAAACTCAATAATAATCAATAAAACTAAAACAACAGCCTTAATTTGGTCAGATTTGGTCCTCATAAAGTTCAAAATGATTTTTTCAAAGATGCAAATAAATGTACTGGAGTATGTTTTACAAATATATATATATATATATATACACTATTTTAGTGTTTCTCAAAACGTCATGTTTAATTCAATGTGTTATTTGAAGATTCTGTTAGTATTTGTGAAATTTAATAGCTTTACTTTTTTACACTGTAAAAATTAGTTTTCAAAATTGTAAAAAGTACATTTTACAAGAAAATACCATTTCTGTCTTTATACTTCAACGTTTCATGTTTAATTCAATGTGTTACTTGCAGCTTCTTTCTAATTATTTATGAAATTTAATAATTTTCAAGTCAAATTAGTTCCGAAGTAAATCCTACACTGTAAAAAAAATAATAATCAAAAGCTGTACATTTTAAACGATTTTTGTCTTTTATGTTTAATTTGATGTGTTATTTCCAGTTTCTCTGTAATTATTTGTGAAATTTTCTAGCTAATTCTAAGTCAAAATTGTAAATCCTACACTGTAAATGCATACATATACATTATACATATATTATAGTTATATAGTTTTGAGATGTAAATGAGACAAAGATCACTGAAGTACGTTTTATAAGAAAACACTTTTATTTTTACTTTTTCCTTCAAATTTTAATATTAAATGTGCTATTTGCAGTTTTTTGTATTTATTTGTAAAATTTACTGGCAATTTCTGAGAGAAAACTGTAATCATTCACTGTAAAATAAATAATTTCTGAAGTTTGTGAATGAAAACAAAGATTATTGGAGTATGAGAAAGTATTTAGAAGAAACATTATTTTAGTCTTTCTACTTCAAAATGTTATTAAATGTGTTATTTGCAGTTTCTTTGTAATTATTTGTGAACTTTACTAATTTGTGAAGCTGTAAATAAAGATTATTGAAATACATTTTACAAGAAAATACTATTTTATTACTTTAAAAATACTATTTTATTATTATGTTATTTGCCGTTTCTTGGTAATTATTTGTGAAATTTTGTTGTTTCAAAGAAAATCCTACATTGTAAAAAAATATATATATATATTTTTGAAGCTGTAAATAAAGATTATTGAAGTAGATTTTACAATAAAATAAAGCCCGGTCTTATGAAAATGCATATAAATAGCACGCCAAATACAAACAGAAAATCATGCTATTGATACACAGAAATTGACTTTGGCGTGCATATGATACGAACATATGTGACGTGCATAAAATATGCAGTTTTCACGTGCATATGATACACAATTTGTTGGTGTAACACTAATCCTATTCAAAGTCAATTTCTGCATATAAATAGTACGCCAAATCGAAACAAACTCGTGCTATTAATATACGAGCTTTCATGAGATTAGGTTGGAAAATACTATTTTATTACTTTAAAAATAGTTAATAATTAATACTATTAAACAAATTATTAATTAATACTATTTTAATAATTAATAATTAAAACTATTTATTTTATGTTATTTGCAATTTCTTGGTAATTATTTGTGAAATTTACTAGCAATGTCTAAGTCAAAATTGGTTCAAAGTAAATCCTACACTGTGAAAATAAAATAAGATTACTGAAGTATGTTTTACAAGAATTTAGCAAATATACGAGCATTTTCTGAGTGAAAATAGTTTCTACTTTTCAGTGAACACCATTTGTTTCAGTCCACCATCACATGCCAAGAAACATTACTGTGCAATTCAAACGTGTTAGTCACTAATTACCAGCTTATGGAAGACGCTTCATCTTCAGCGGAGGCACTGGGTGGATTTGCATAAGTGCTGGGATGTAATTGGTATAATTTGAGCATGTTCCGTTATTACCTCCCCTTAATCATTCTGTAATGTGACAAAGCCATCTCTGCCCATAGAGGAGATCACCGAACGAAGTTGGCGATCAAAGGAACTCGGAGTAACCTTGTCAAGTCAAGGCTCTGGATGATTAGCTAGCCCTGCCAAAACGACTACGCCACCCGCGCTCATTTGTCAGAAACAGGACGGTGCACATTCATCCCTCAGAAAACGGGCTGGCCAGAAACTGAGAGGCAGAAATAGAATCAGAAACCAAATGCAAAACAGAAGTAAACTACAGCACTTCGCCAGGATAAAAGTATCATTATCCCAGCGGTGGAAGGCAAATGTTCTTTCACTTAATTAAGCGTAAGAAGAAGAAATGAGCTGCTCTCCACACAAAAGCGTGACTCAACGGAGTGTGGAAACGACAGCGGCTTTGCGCCAGAGATACTTCATTGATCTTCATTAGCTTGATTAGGGCTTTAATGGGGCTTCGGGGTGGAAGAGCGAGCCGCGGCGTGCATCGACTCCATTACGAGGACATCCTCGAGCCGCTGACCTTCAGAGACGACAACAAACTGATGAATGTGCCAGACTGAGAGAGTGACGGATAAAACATATGTGTGCGCTCAGCCTTCAGAAACCAGTTACATGCATATGAATGACCAGGCAAAGTCCTGTTTAGCAGTGGAAAAATATAACCCACAAATGGGCTGCAGGTGCTTTTTAACACTATCTGTCTTAACCCTATAAAGCTACTGTATCATATCTGATGCACACATTTCTGAGGCTCTAACTGATTCAAAGTTTGATGATAAACCTGTTTCACACACAATCTACAGCATGTCTTCTGTCGTCTGATTGATAGTTTAGAGGTTTTTATCCAGTAAAAGCTCTTTTAGTGCTGCTTCACATGTCTTTCTGCTGTCAAATCTTGACTGATTTTGATCAAGTAAACATCAGAATAACTGCAGTCATATTTCCAGATGAATACTTACTGAAGCAGCTCAGCTTTACTTGATTCTCCATCAATCATTTTCTAGTAAAATCAGTTTGTCTCAAATCTGATCATCAGGATCTTCTGAGGAGCGTTTATTTCTTCATCTCTCGGTCAGCATTGGATTGCATTACATTATATGTTTGTATCATTTCAGTCTCATCATATTATTGGAGATATAGAGCGACGACTGATATTTATATCATTTCATGCCAGTAGTCTGCTATACTGTTATAAAGATCTCATTGCAGTGCTGTTTTAACAATGAGATAATATTTTGTTAATATTTTGAATTAGATTTTATTTATTTACTTACTTATTTTTTTTTTTTCGGTTTTCATTTAAATTTTAGTTAAAGTTTTAGTAATTGTGTTTTGTGTATTGTCAGTTTTATTAGCTTTTTTATTTTTAAATGTCTATATTGTTTTTATTTATTTTTATTTCAGTTTTAGTTTTAGTTGCATTAGTATACAAGTTAAATTAAGTGAAAATGAGAAATGTTGCCTCAGAAACTAGCTAAGATTAAAAAAAAAACATTTTGTTTAGATTTTATTTTATTTTAGATTTTATTTCAAGTAACAATGCTAAAAAAGCTTATACTGTTCTAAAAACAGATTTGTGAGCAGTATTTTTTTTTTATTATGCAAAAATTATACAAAGGTTTGTACAAGCATATACAACTCACAACAAGTACAAAAACAAATAAACATTCATAAGAATATGTAAAGTGAAACAATTCATGCCAGGAGTAAAATTACAACAATTTAAAGTAACAAAAAGCTTCATAGGTCTTTCTTGCTTTTTTGTTCTTAATTTTATCTAATGTAGTACCATATTCTTTAATCTCTTTTATAAAATGTTAACTGATGACGACACAACTGTTTCACGATTGGCCAAACTCACATGACAACATTTTACATTTACATTTATGCATTTAGCAGACGCTTTTATCCAAAGCGACTTACATTGCATTTTATGTTACAGTTTTACATTTTATCAGCTCTTGCTTTCCCTGGGAATCGAACCCATGATCTTGGCGTTGCTAGCGCCATGCTCTACCATTTGAGCTACAGGAAAACGCTATGCATTCCTATAGCATTCCACCCAGCTCGAGTTCCTGAAGGGGAACTGTTGTGACTGTTAACATTGAAAAATCACACCCCAACATATATGCAATAATGGCAATATTATTACCTAATATAATTTAATCATGATGCTGAAATGTCCAGTGCCTTTTGTGTCGGCATATTGACGCCAAGGGTTTCTTATTTAAAACAATGGAGGACCCTGCATGTCAAAAAATGACATTAAAGGGGTACTCTGTGCTTCAAAAAGTGACGCCAAAGGGTCCTGACCAAGCGTCAATATGTAATGAGTTGGGAGCGAGAATGTGTTGAAGGGTTCAATAAACTCTTTCATTTAACAAAAAATAAAACATTTCTGACTAGTTTTTTATGTGCCAGGCTTAACAAGGTTCAATGCACGGCCAACCGGGTGCATTTGAACGCAGCATCTCATGACCTTGAGATCTCCTCTATTCGTTGCTTTCGAATAAAACTCAACAGCATCATTTATTTTTATGCATAAACCCAACCGATTCTCAAACTGTCAGCGTGCTCTCTGCCCTTCCACTTCACATAAACATCTTAAAATAGTGATTTGTGCTTTCAAAAGTGTCAGACAGTGACACTGAGAGTGGCAGGACGTGTCTTTCCCGTCTCATGTGAAGTGGGCTTTTGACAAGATCATGCAAATGAACCCAAAGGGCACGACACCGGGTTCAGAGATGAGGACGCACATGTATCACACTGTCCATCATCAAACAACCTTCTGCTGAGCATTTGACTCGTGTTTGCTGAAGTCATGCATCCGGTCATGTCTCTTATACAGCGGTGCATAATAATTCATTGCATTAGGTTCGAATGCACAAATACTTTTGAAGCAAAACATAAATCATGAAAGATTTTTAAGTTTTAAAGTCAGCTTGCAATGCAATTTGCAACCCATTTCACTTCAATAATATGATGCTTTCTAAGTGAAACAGGAGATTCAATGAGAAAAATTATAGAGTGGGATTTGATTTTATCCATTAAGAATTGATTGGATCATGAAAATGGCTGTTAAATATCAGAATAGAGTCGGGTGGATGTCAGCTGAAAAGGATCTTTGCTTTTATGAAAGATTACACAATCGTTTTTTGTTGTTTGGAATAATAAGCACCGATGAATCACTCACAATAAAACCAAGAGCATGTATATAGGGAAAAAAGGGACAATTTTAATTTCGTTGATTTTAAAAGATAACATTCATCACAAACACACCCTCTATTTCTCCATCCCTATTTCAAACTAAAAAAAATAATGCAACCAAATTACTAATATGTAAGTACTGACAATCAGATGCTTTTATCTAAATAAAGTCGGTACTTTTTTTCA
This sequence comes from Schizothorax lantsangensis, assembly GCA_027422415.1. Taxonomy (NCBI): domain Eukaryota; kingdom Metazoa; phylum Chordata; class Actinopteri; order Cypriniformes; family Cyprinidae; genus Schizothorax; species Schizothorax lantsangensis. The sequence continues at coordinate 33,242,631 of CM049852.1, read as the reverse complement.
AATGTTTTTGAAAGAAGTCTCTTCTGCTCATCAAGCCTTCATATACTTGATCGTGAATGCAATAAAAATCTTGAAATATTATTACAATTTAAAACAGCTGTTTTCTATGTGTATATCTGTTAAACTGTAATTTATTTCTGTGATCAAAGCTGTATTTTCAGCATCATTACTCCAGTCTTCAGTGTCACATGATCTTCAGAAATCATTCTAATATACTGATTTGCTATCATTTCTGATTATTATCAATGTTGAAAACAGTTGTGCTGCCAAATATTTTTGCAGAAACTGTGATACATTTTATTTTTCAGGATTTACAGATGAATAGAAAGTTCAAAAGAACAGCATTTATTTGAAATATAAATATTTTGCAACATTATAAATAATAAATGTGTTTACGGTCACTTTTGATCAATTTAATGCATCTTTGATGAATAAAAGTATTAAAATATATTTTTTTAAAAACAGTAGTGTATATCACATGATATCAGTTGAGAATGATTCAAACAGTTGGATTTTTGGCAAAAAAAAATTATCTGAACCCCATCAATGTAATAACTTAAGACAAAAATCATTGTGCAACTTATTGTGGGAACTGACTTTACACATCTACTAAAAATCACCTAATCACTAGCTGAATAAATGCAATGACCTTCAGATGCTGTATTTTCTTTCCTGTCAGCGAGAGAACATGTTTTGTAATGCACAACTTGATCTGAAATGCAAAACGTGAATCCTACAACTCATTTTAAACAAACTGTCCATTTCGCCCCGTCCACCTCACAGACGAGGACATTTGCATGAACTAGAAAAGACAGAAGGGCAATAAGATGAGAGAGAGATGACAGATGCTACAGACTCCAGCATTTATCAATCTCCCTGCATTCGAGTCAGAGACTGAGCGATCGGAGCGTTTCTCCGGCACCGTGACAGGACACGTTATATTAACGCTGGTTCATTGGTGAAATCCTCCTGAGGAGTCCGGCCTGATTGTCTGTCAGCAGGCCTGCCTCTGAGCTGTCACAGCGACCAGTGCGGGCTGACTTTGACGGATTGCTGCGTTATGGAAAAATTGCAGGAAAATCAATGCATGTTAATATGAGGCGAGTGCCATAACTAAGCCAGAAGCCACCGCCTGCCGCCCGTCGGGACCTCATGTTTGATTAGTCATTGTCGGGAAAAAGCCAATATATTTTTAAGCCCGACAGTTAATTTGCACCTCTGTAGAAAATAATTTTTCAATCAGTTTTTCTTTTTTTGCCAGTCTGAAATTGTGTTTTCCATTAAAGTGCATGTTGTGTGTGTGTGTGTGTGTGTGTGTATTAGTCAGTCTGCTAATGTGCATGTGTTTATGTGTGTGTAAATGCATTAAAGGATGAAGTCTCTGTGCAGAGGACTTATTTTATCAAAACACAATAACCAAAGCAATTTATTGCGCACAAAAAAAAACGACATTAACAGCCAGAGCTGAACACAATAAACATGATGAAATTATCAGCAGCTATTTAACATACGGCTCTAATGTCCATCATCAGAATATGAACGTGGTGATTATTTAGGACAGAATCAAGTCAAAACCCCATCATGCTACATATGTGCATTTCTCAATGAGGTTAGATTACTCTGATCCTGTTTATAACCTTTGAGCATGTATGGGATTTGCAATAATTGCCTCAAAACATTCATATATGTCAAGATAAACTGTCTGCTCCTCATATTTACATTTTAACTGCCCAACACAAGAACTGAAAGGTGAGAAGTGTGACTAGCGCCTAATAGAGTTCAAGAAATCAGTAGAATTTTATAGTTCTTGAGAAAATATGAGCTGTGTTTCCCATACATTTACATTTAGTCATTTAGCAGATGCTTTTATCCAAAGCGACTTACAAATGAGGACAATGGAAGCAATCAAAATCAACAAAAGAGCAATGATATGCAAGTGCTATGCAAGTCTCAGTTAGCTTAATGCAGTACAATAGCAAGTTTTTTTTTTATTATGTAAGAAATAAAAAGAAAACAGATAGAATAGAAAAAGAATAGAGCGAGCTAGTGTTAGAGGCCTAACACAAACACTTTAGTCACAATTCAATCGTTGTTTAGGTGTTGCTATGTGGTTGCTAGGGTGTTGCTAATGCAGTTGTCATGGAAACACACCTGTAGGTTTTCTGATGTGTCTGACGAATGCAATCAAGTCACAATGATCCAGTGGTTGCTAGGGTGTTGCTATGCAGTTGGTATGGTGTTAAGCTATTGTCATAGCAACACTTCTGATGGTTTTCTGATGTGGCTGATAAATACAATCTAGTCACAATGTTCCAGTGGTTGCTAGGGTGTTGCTATGCAGTTGCTAAGGTGTTGCTATGCAGTTGTCACGGCAACAAGCCTGATTGTTTTCTGATGTGTCTGATGAACGCAATCAAGTCACAATGCTCCAGTGGTTGCTAGGGTGTTGCTATGCAGTTGTCACAGCAACAAACCTGAAGGTTTTTGGATGTGTCTGATGAACAATTTAGTCACAATGCTCCAGTGGTTGCTAGGGTGTTGCTATGCAGTTGTCAAAGCAACAAGTCTGATTGTTTTCTGATATGTCTGATGAACGCAATCATGTGTCACACTCATTTAACACCAATACAATTCCTGATTCCGATTTGAGTTTTAATTGAGACAGCAAACACAATGCTGAATTTAAATAAGCAGAATTAAAATGAACTGAAATTCAAAGAAATTAATATGACTGTCATTTTGAACTAGAAAAGCAAAACGATCTTTGAATGTTGGCTTGTTTGAAAGTTTCAAAAGCCTTGAAGTTTGAAGTTTCCAGGCCTCACAGATCAATACATACACAGATCTATTTATATTTCCAATTCAACTTCCTGTGAGCGGTGGCCAATTCAATTCAATTCAATTCACACTCATGAATGGAAAGAGCGCCAGTTCTTCAGTTCACAATTTGGTCCAAAACTAACACACACACACACACCTGCCAGTGTTTTGAGCTCTAGAGAAGCATTTGCTTTAGTTGCATCAAGAAAAAATGCCTTAATTATAATCATGTTTTTCCTACGCATGGTATAACTGCCTTAACCACTTTGAGTATAAGACTGCTATAAATCTTACAATAGAGAAAAGAGCATCTGAAACAACATATATCATCAAAAGATTCACCAAGAATTTACATACGAATCATAATTGCAGAAAAAAACATCAACTCACTGTTTATTCATGTGAACAGCGGACAGAAACCATAGACTAACTCATAGAGACAAGTCACCTACATCAACATCTGTTCGTCTAATCGCCCAGATTCACTCGGGTGAGTGGAGACGCTAATCTAATCACTTTTGTTCTTTTTTCAGAAGAAATCTAATAAAATTACAGACTGGACCTCTAGGAAGTTTAATGAAACTCCTGCTCTCTGAACTCAATCAACACTAAACGAGACGAAAGCAGAGACAGGAAAACCTGCTGTTCTCTGTGGAAAATAAAAACACTGAATGCTGAATCTGCTTATAAACCATCAAAGATTCAGCCACACGACAGCCGTTTAGTTTGACTTTCTATATACAGCCTCCATATTCAACAATTCACAGTTATTTTCATGTCGTGGAAGTACAGCTCCTAATCGAAAGGAAAATCTCCGAAGCTTGTCAAGAATACATTTCAATTTATGACAAATCGTCAAAATCTGACAACAATAGTATGATAAAAAGCCTGTATTTTTCGGCCTGTGCCGGTCTGTTGAATGCACATGCAACCTGGAGAATAAAAGCAGCCTGGTGACTCTTATAAAAGGTCTTTTAACTGAAAGATCTTCGCTCTCACAGGCGTCATACTGAGTGTTGCAATTTCTCACATATACTATTTCCGATCAGTAACAGTGTCCAGTGTGTGTGTGTGTGTGTGTGTGTGTGTGTGTGTGTGTGTGAGAGAGAGTGTGTGAGAGTGTGTGAGAGTGTGTGTGTGTGTGTGTGTGTGTGTGTGTGTGTGTGTGTGTGTGTGTGTGTGTGTGTGTGTGTGTGTGTGTGTGTGTGTGTGTGTGTGTGTGTGTGTGTGTGTGTGTGTGTGTGTGTGTGTGTGTGTGTGTGTGTGTGTGTGTGTGTGTGTGTGTGTGTGTGTGTGTGTGTGTGTGTGTGTGTGTGTGTGTGTGTGTGTGTGTGTGTGTGTGTGTGTGTGTGTGTGTGTGTGTGTGTGTGTGTGTGTGTGTGTGTGTGTGTGTGTGTGTGTGTGTGTGTGTGTGTGTGAGTGTGAGAGTGTGTGTGTGTGTGTGTGTGTGTGTGTGTGTGTGTGAGTGTGTGTGTGTGAGTGTGTGTGTGTGTGTGTGTGAGAGTGTGTGTGTGTGTGTGAGTGTGTGTGTGTGTGTGTGTGTGTGTGTGTGTGTGAGAGAGAGAGAGAGTGTGTGAGAGTGTGTGAGTGTGTGAGAGTGTGTGTGTGTGGGGGGGGGGGTGTCATACCGTTGCTTTGTCGTACAGCACGTGATTGTCCAGCAGTTTTCCTCGCTCCAGTCTGGCGAATCGTCTCAGGTCTCTTTCAAACAGCTGGAGAAAGAACAGAAAACTGAGTTCAAATATTTTACTTTCTATGGTTTTACCATGTTCTTTGCACATTAAACATAGTAATATCATGCTTTTTATGGCACCTTCATACAATGAAGTTAGTTTGAAAAGAATTGTTCAACAAACCTGCATTTATTTGTTCACAGATCAGCATATTAGAATGATTTCTGAAGATCATGTGACACTGAAGACTGGAGTAATGATGCTGAAAATTCAGCTGCGCATCACAGCAGTCAATTACATTTTAATATAGATTCACATAGAAAACAGAAAAATTATATTTTTAATTTTATTAAAAATATAATTTTATTTAAATTAATCAAATTCAAAATGCATTACATAATAATGATAATAATAATAATAAAAATAATTTTATTTTTCATTAAAATTATATATTCATAAAATTGTTTATAACATTTCATTTAAAATTTTGAAATAAGTTATATTTAATTAATTAAAAACTCTAAATAAACTCTAAATATACAGTGCCTTGCGAAAGTATTCATACCCCTTCATTTTTTTCCCGTTTTGTAATGTTGCTGCCTTATGTTAACTGCTTTAAATTAGTTTATTTTCTACATCAGTCTACACTCCATACACCATATTGACAAAGCAAAAACAGAATTGTCACAACTTTGTAAATTAATTACGAATAAAAAAACTGAAATAAGTACATTGCATAAGTATTCATACCCTTAACTATATATTTAGCTGAAGCACCTTTACAGCCTCAAGTCTTTTTTGTTTAATGCGATAAGCATTGCTCATCATCATTTGGCAATTATCTGCCATTCTTCTCCTCATCTCTTCACCTCTCAAGCTCTGTCAGGTTGGATGGGACAGACGCACATTTTCAGGTTTCTCCAGAAATATTTGACTGGGTTCAAGCTCAGGCTGTGGCTGGGCCACTCAAAGACATTCACAGAGTTGTGTATAAGCCACTCTTGCTGTGTGTTTAGGTTCATTGTCCTGTTGGAAGGTGAACCTTCTGCCCGTCTGAGGTTCTGAATGCTCTGGACTGGGTCTTCATTAAGGCTATCTCAATATTTTGGTGCATTGAGCTTTTCTTCTACTCTGACGAGTCCCTCAGTCCCTGCCGCTGAAAAACAGCTCCACAGCATGAGGCTTCCACCAGCACACTTTACTTTTGGGATGGTATTCTGCATGTGATGAGCAGAGCTGGTTTCCTTCAAACATGATGCTTAGAATTGAGGTTCATCAAACCACAAACTCTTGTTTCTCACAGTCTGAGGGTCCTTTAGGTGCTTTTTTGCAAATTCTAAGTGTGTTTTCATGTCTTCACTGAAGAGAGGATTGAGCTTGCCACACTGCCATAAAGCCCAGATCGGTGGAGTATTGCAGTGATGTTTGTCCTTCTGTAAGTTTCTCCAATCTGCATATATCATCATGGAGCTCAACTAGAGTGACCATCAGCTTCTTGGTCACCAGTCTAACCAAAGCCCTTCTCCATCAATTGCTCAGTTTGGCCAGGAGACCAGCTCGAGGAAGAGTCCTGGTTGTTTCAAACTTCTTCCATTAAGGGTAACAGAGACTACATGCTTCTGTGACCCTTCAATGAAGCAGAATTTTTTTCTGAACTCTTCCTCAGATGTGTGGCTTGACACAAACCTGTTTCTGAGCTCTACAGGCAGTTCTTTTGACCCCAGGGCTTGGTTTTTGCTCTGATATGCATTATCAGCTATTAGACCATTTATTAAGACGTGTGCCTTTCCAAATCATGCCCATTCAATTGAATTTGCCACAGGTTACCTTCACTCGAAGTGTAGTAACATCTACAAGTAATATGAATGCTCCAGAGCTAAACTTCAACTGTCCCAGATAAGGGTATGAATACTTATGCAATGGAATCATTTAAGTTTTTTATTTTTAATAAATTTGCAAAGATGTTAAAAACCTTTTTTACATAGTGTATGGAGTGTAGATTGATGTGGAAAAAAGTAATTTAAAGCAGTTTAACATAAGGCAGCAACATAAAACATGAAAAAAATGAAGGGGTATGAATAATTTCGCAAGGCACTATATATATATATATATATATATATAAATAAAGCTGGTTATTTTGTATTTAAAACCCATTTACAGAAATTACTATCAACATTTAATTTATACATGACATACAAATATGCATAACATTAAATTTATTAATGTTAAAACAGTGTAATACACACACACACACAGACATATGTGTGTGTGTGTGTGTGTGTGTGTGTGTGTGTGTGTGTGTGTGTGTGTGTGTGTGTGTGTGTGTGCGTGCTTTTGTGACAAATGAGGACATAAATTTGTATAATGACACAGGTATGACATAGGTATGTGTATATATGTGTGTATATATACACATACACATACACATACACATACACATACATTTATTGTAAACATTGGAAATGTAAAATAAAACCCCAAATGTGATTTTTTAATATCCCAAATGTTATTCTAAACCGCAATGAGATTAAATGCAGCGCATGAATGTTGATATTGATCCAGGAACCCATGATATTTGTGTAAATCACACTGTGCATTATAATATCGGACTGTCTGATCAGATACAGATAATATTACCCGAGCACAGCGAGTTCCCGCTCGTACACAAATAGAATAATCTAAAGAATAAAGCCATTAAACTGTAGCGCGTCTGCAATATTATGGAGTTTGTTATTTCTTGTTTATATATTTCCCTTGAGCAAATAAAGCAGTTAAATGAGATTTAAAGTGAACCTGAACACACCACCGTGCACTGATGCTGTTGTTTATGGCATTAAGCATCATGAATCTCTTTAGAGACTCCTATCGTGGCCAGCAGACCTTTTTAAATGCTCCTCCATTAAGCTCTTCAAACATACAGTGGTTTTAATGTTTTCTGTCATTATCTAAAGCTCCTCTAGGTCACGGCTGCTCGGGCTGGAAATAAACGCCACTACTGGATGCCATGAAGAGAGAACGCATAAATGAATAAATGCATGAATTCATTTTAAAGTACTCCCAACTTCTAATGAGATGCACATAATGGTATGATTTATTAATTATGATAAGCTTCAGAAACGAACTTCTTCTTGGTCGTCCTCGAACGGCTGCAGCGATCCGCGGGTGCTGAAGGCATCATGGGATAGTGAAGCCCAGGAGGCGGTGAGTGGGAGAATGTAATTACAGCTGATGGGTTGAGCTCGGCGTGAAGCGGCCGGCCTGCAGACGCGACGCAGGGGACGTGAGCGCTCACGCACAAGGTCAGGGGTCGTCTATAAACAGCTCGAGTCAAACTCAATCTGTCTCTGACGCCCCTAAAGACTTTCCTCTGTGCTTATGGGACAGAAACACGATAGATGGAGTCTATTGTGGAGTCTGTCGGGAATCGTATGCACACTATTTAGGCCTACATTTAAGATTTATATGAACTGCATGAAAAATTTGCATCCGTTTGGATTACACAGCTTTAAAACAAACAAACTAATAAACTCAATGTCATGCATATTTGTCTGTCACACACTGTAAAAAATGATATGATCAATAAGTCATGGAAACATATTTTCCATTACTTTATCTCATCAAATTAATTTAACTCATTTCAAATTTGGTTTTTAATTCATGAGTTTTTTTTTTTTTACATATTTAAATATTTAACTTTTAATTAAAAATAAAATTATTATTATTATTGCTTTTTCTTAGTTACAATTTTTCTTAAGGTAATATACAATTTTTAATAAAAAATTAAAATACATTTAAATGAAAATGTTTTAAGTCAGTTTCATATAAGTTAAGTTAAAATGACTTTTACAGCCAATTTTATTACACGTAACAATTTAAGGTGGAAATTCTGTACAGTGTGCATAAATGAAACAGGTCAGATTTCTGTAACAGCACTAATAAACTGAATGGGTTTTAAATACAAAATAACCAGGTGTGTATATATATATATATTTAAATAATTAAACAATGTATTTAGAATTTTTAAATGCAAGTTTATAAATATAAAAATAAATAATTTAATTAAAATAATAATTATTATTATTTCTTAGTTACAAATGTTTTAAGTTAATATATCATTTAAAAAAAATAATAATAAATGAAAATTTGTATTATTATTATTGCTTTTTTAGTCGTTACTATACACTGTGCAATATGTAGTAATATTTTCACACAAATTATTAACAAACTTATTAGCCAATTAACTGTATACATATATATAATTTTATACATTTCAAAATTATGATTAATTTATATACAATAAAATCACTAATAACACACTATGCAATGAGTTTTAGTGCAGAACTGACAAATATGCATCACATTCTTTAATGTTAAAACTGTGTACTCCAAATGCATGGACATTTGATATGCATTTCAAATATATAAATCTTAAATTTATGCCTAAATATTTTTCTGAGCATGTGAAAGATGTGTCAGGATTGTGCTTGATTTTTGGGTGATCTATATATCTGAGCTCGTACCGTGGATCCCGACCATCCCAGCAGTGCGTAAGCGAAGCGCTCCAGCGGCGGAGCCACCAGATCCACACGCATGGCTCTCCAGTCCCGTCCCGCTCTCACATCCGTCTCCTGCTCACGCTTCAGCTTCACGATCAGGAAACACTTGCTGAAATGATCCATGGCCTCGAAGCGGCGAGTCGGCATCTGCCGCATGTCAAAGGTCGACTCCTGGAGGTCTGAGTACAGCAGGATGTTCTGAGTAAAAAATAGAGAGAAAATATAAAAACATCTACATTTTATACTCATTCGTTTTGTTTTCATAATTCAAGCATATGTGACCCTGGACCACAAAACCAGTCATAAGGGTCAGTTTTTTTAAATTAAGAGTTATCCATCACCTGAAAGCTGAATAAATAGCTTTCCATTGATGTATGGTTTGTTATGATAGGACAATATTTGGCTGAGATACAACTATTTGAAAATCTGGAATCTGAGGGTGCAAAAAAAATCTAAATATTGAGAAAATCGTCTTTAAAATTGTCCAAATGAAGTTCTTAGCAATGCATATTACTAATCAAAAATGAAGTTTTGATATATTTACGGTAGGAAATTTACAAAATGTCTTCATGGAACATGATCTTTACTTAATATCCTAATGATTTTTGGCATAAAAGAAAAATCGATAATGTTGACCCATACAATGTATTGCTGTCTATTGCTACAAATATACCTGTGCTGCTTATGACTGCTTTTGTGCTCCAGGATCACAAATGTGGTTTTGCTTTGTTTTAATTTATTAAAGCAGTATATTTCACATGCATTAACGGTGAATAAATAAGACAAAAATCCACAAATAAAAATGACCTCTGTATCAGTTGTTACAGTCCTCCTGCATTTATATTCCAGACAAAACATAAATATTTTTCTGCATAATTTTGCAATTTGTCTTTGTTTTCCTCTCATACTCCATGTTAGCCAAATGGAAATGAAAAAGCAATGCATTTTGTAGTTTGCGGTTCCACTGGACCGTTCTGAAGCCATCGGCCCACACCGATGAAGCCTGATGTAATTTGCACCTTGAATAAGACTTTGCTTGATTTAACAAATGATTTGGTGTCTGACAGACAGAAGTCATTATTTGCAGACGAATCAGAGCGCCGGCGCTAAATAAACTCAACAAAGCCGTGTGATTGGACTGAAGTGTGCTAATAGTCGAACCGTTGAGCCGTTCACCAAACCTCAATCGCTTCCCATTCTGTTAAAGAATACACAACCTGAAATACAATTCCTCTTAAATGATAAGACTGATCCCAGAGCAGCGGGACGTCTTTCTCCATCTGTGCTAAACGCTTCCACTCCACAAGAAATAAAATCAATTCATGACTCCTGCTCTGTACCGTCACAATAAATAAAGAGCGGCGTAGCTTTAAATGAAGAGAGAGAGAGAGAGAGAATGCAATGTATGGACAGAAGAATGGAGGCCAAGAATTGGACGCAGTCTTATTTTACAATCATTAAGATACTATTTTTAATTAATATTTTATTTTAGTATAATTGACAGCTGACAGACCTTATTAATATTTTGAATTTGTTTTTATAATTTACTATTTTATTATTAGTTTTTATATTTTTAATTATTTAAATGTTGTAATTATTAATATTCTGAATGAATATTAATTATTTTATTATTAGTTTTATTTATATTTTCTAATTATTTAATTTTTATATTTTTTAATTTTAATTTTAGTTCAAGTTTTAGCAAAGTTGTTGTTTTTATCATTCATGCATTTATTTTTTTCATTTATTTATTTAATGTCTATATAGTTTTTATTCATCTTTATTTCAGTTTTAGTTATTCTAGTACATCAACTACTAAATGCTAAAATTACTAAAACTGACATGAAATATATTAAAGCTCAATAAAAAACAAAAACTAATAAACAAAAAATGAATAAAATAAATAAATAAAAACTAACAAACTAAACTAAACTAAAATTAAATGAAAACAGAAAATATTAAAATAAAAGTAAGTTTACAAAAAAATATATTAATGAGTACTATAATAGAATATAAACACTAAAGTAACAGAAAAATAAGAAGGGAAAAAAGGTAAAGGAATAAAGGGTAGAGTAAATGAAGAAAGCTAGACCGACAGAAAGACAGAGAAAAATAAAGTTAATGAGCAAGTGAAGAGAGTTTATATGAGAGCAGAGAGACAAATAAACAGATGAGAGAAGGAAGGAAGAGGAGAAAAAAGATGGAGAACTGATTTCCGCCGGCTGTGAGCCGCTCTGATTATCCAGCGCCTGACGGGGGCAGAACTAAGACGATTTACATTACAAATCGTCAGTTTAATTGCAGCACCCTTAATAACGGTCGCTCTACTGTATCCCTCTCACAGGCCATAAATCTGCAGCGCTCGTCTTAAAGAGCAATACCTGCCAGAGGCTTCCAGCTCCAGCCGCCCTCTCCATCTGTTAAACCCACAGACCAGTCCTGTAACCCTGTGTAAAAACCAGCTCAAACACTCTCTGATGCTGAGACACATGATCACTCAGCAGATGCTATCACGTTTAGATGCGTTTCTTAAAAAGACAGCTGAGTCAACAGTATTTCAGAGTTGATGAAAGGGTAGTAATTAAATATATAAATCTAAAATTAAAATAAATTTAAAAATAAAAAAAATAAAACACTTTGAACAATTAGTGTTTTTTTTATGTCTTCTGCTCACCAAGGCTGCATTTATTTGATCAAAAGTGAAATAAAAAAAATTGAAATATTATTGCAATTTAAAATAACTCATTTCTTTGTGAATATATATTAAAATGTAATTTATTTCTGTGATCAAAGCTGTATTTTCAGCATCATTACTCCAGTCTTCAGTGTCACATGATCTTCAGAAATCATTCTATGATGCTATTTTAAATATTTTCTATTTTAAATTCAGTCAAAGTTTCCACAAAAATATTAAGAAGCAAAACACTGATAATAAAAATAACCATTATTAATACCACATAATTGTGCACCAATAATAATTCAAATCAGCATATTAGAATGATTTCTGAAGGATCACGTGACACTGAAGTCTGGAGTAATGATGCTGAAAATTCAGCTTTGATCACAGAAATAAATTACATTTTTATTTTACAATATATTCACATATAACAGCAATTTCAAATTATAAAAATATTTCACAATTTTTACTGTATTTTTGATCAAATATATGCAGCCTTGGTGCACAGAAGAGACTTCTTTCAGAAACATTAAAATTGTTAAATATTCCAAACTTTTGACCACTAGTGTATTAAAACAAGAATAAATATTTCATTTGTTTATCTGCATATTATATGACCATTAAATGACATCAGAGAATCTGCGAATGTGTTATTTAATTATTGAAATATTAACTTTAAATATTTCAAGTAAATATTTTACATCAAACAGGTTCAGCTGACAATTTTTTTCATAAAGAATTGTAAATCCCTGTCATATAGGAAGAGTATAGACAATCCCACCTGGATTTTGTGGAAATTATTCAGATTTTTGTGGCCTAAAATGACTGAATTTGCAGCTTTTCTCAAAAATTGCAGAAATATGTGGCATTTTTTGTGTTGTTTTACAGTAATATCCTCACCAATAATCATGATGTATACTTGTGTATTGTGCTAGTGACAGTAAGAGTACAATTATCTGTAAATACATTTGTGCATAATTACTGAAAGTGTGGATTTTATTAGTTAAAATTGCTTCTCCCATCTTATGCTAATATTTTTTGCCAAAAAAATTTGCAGAAATTAGACAAAAAATGCAAGTGGCTGCAAATAATGCAGAGTTTGCTTGATGCTGCAATAAATTCTACGATTACACAACCACAGAGTCCTGTATAGAGCTATAAAATGAATGTGAAGAGCAGCTCAGATCATTTGATCATGAGTTCATATTGAAATCTCCGAGATATTTTAGATATCAAAGCTGAGCACAGATCTCTGTTGAGATCTCATTGAGGTCTAAAGAAACAACTAATACACATAAACGAGATGTAATTTGCGATCCGTCTCTCTGAGAACAGCAGGCTTCAGTGGATTTGCACAGAAACACACTCATGGCTGCTGTATCTGTCCCGTACAGTACGTGAGATTAGGATTAGAGCATCTCTCATCACAGGAGCCAAAGGTGTCCAGATGGTTCACTGTGTCCTGTGCATCTGTGCTTTTGCAGCTATATTTGCCCACTACTTCGTATGCGATGGGAGAGGACTTTGCAACACTTCACTTTTGGCAGCGAATGTGAGGCTGAAGCTGCACCGTATGAATCTAAAGCACAGGAAAGATGAAGTTTAACAGAATTAATTTAGATGCTAACACTTACAAGTGCGTTCACACCGACAGCGATTTACACCTATAAAGTTTTGCATTTTACATTTATGCATTTAAAAGACACTTTTACATTTAGATTTGCATTTATGCATTTATTAAACACTTTTATCCCAAGCAACAATACAGAAATGCAAGCAATTTGTCACAGAGCCAACAATATTTATTGTGTACAATGCCTTTTATAGACTCGTGCTGTATGTACAGACACAAGCTCAGGCTTTGTGAAGGTTAAGACAGAATTCCCTGGTCTTGCAGCTGTGAAACAACGAGGCGTTTTCATTCACAAGCACAGGGAACATTTCCCTTCCTGACACAGAGATAGAGCTACGCACAGCACTGAGTTACTGCGGTGCTTTGCATCACACTACAAGCCATTATTTCATCAGAAAACATCTCAGCTGTCCTCAATGCATTGCATTCATCTGATTAAAATGAATTAGGAGCTATAACTCGCTAATATAATTCAGCCTTTAGTAGTCAGTGCAGTCCACACATACTGAATGCATTCAGTTGGGCTGAATTTATATAGGAATAGTTCACCCAAAAATGAAAATATGCTGAAACTTTAGTCACCCTCAGGCCATCCAAGATATAGATGAGTTTGTTTCTTCATCAGATTTGGAGAAATGTAGCTTTGCATCACTTGCTCACCAATGGATCACCAATGGGTGCCGTCAGAATTATGGATTATTGACTCTTGATGATGGATTTGTTTCAGCTTTTGTCTTCTCCAGATGTTAACTGATGGACTGGAGTGGTGTGGATTACTTGTGGATTATTGTGATGTTTTTATCAGCTGTTTGGACTCTCATTCTGAAATATGTCACATTAGAGGGTTGCAAATATGGTTTCATGTTGACTTAGAGATAAAAAAATAAAAATTTTATAAAAAATAATCCATGCTAAGGTGACAGCTACAAGATCAGTGATTTTTTTAAAAATCAAAACAGCCACACGCACACATAAACAGCCCAACCAGGCGTGCATGTTTTTGCAAACACTATCTGATGCTTCAGCATTTTTATGCATTTGATGTTTTTTTCTGTCTCTTTTGAAGGCCAGGACAAACAGCTGACGCAGAGGACAACAGAAAGTGTGTCACCATGACGACGGCTGATGTAATGTCACATTGGCAGCGAGCAGGAGTCGGAGACTTCAAACCCGCTGCCCGAGAGCAAAGATTAGCTTGTGTTTGCACAGCACGTTTGAACCAGCTTCTGCTGCAACTGTTGAACGTGATTGCTGAAATTGCTGTGCAGCAGTCGATCACAGCATGCATAGTGCGCATAATTCTTAGAGGAAATTATACATGACTGACTTCACGTCTGCACGCTATTTGATAAATGCATTCGACAGGAGAGAAGTAATGCAGTGGAATGCAACTATTTAAGGCCAGAAATAATCAAGTATGCAAATGTACATGATGCAAAATTTAAAACACACAAAATAATGCAAGTGTATATGTGACCCTGGAAAAAACAGTCTTAAGTCGCTGGGGTATATTTGTAACAATAGCCAAAAATACATTGTATGGGTCAAAATTATTGATTTTTCTTTTATGCCAAAAATCATTAGGACATTAAGTAAAGATCATGTTCCATGAAGATATTTTGTAAATTTCCAACCGTAAATATATCAAAACTTAATTTTGGTTATTGTTAAATTGTTAAATACCCTGGCATGTTTTAATCCAGATTAAAATGGAGGAGAAAAAATGAAGTAAACAAATGTTTCTACTATAAAATATTTCAACTATAAAGAACAATTTTCAAAATGACAATTTTCAATCAATATCTAGGGCATATTTCAGGGTTGTTATAATTAACAAACTAAAACCATAAAAATAAGGAAAAATAAAAAAAATCATTGTGTGAAATAAATGTTAACTAAAATAAAATATTAAAACTATTCTCATTTCTCATTTTAATTTAGTTTACTTACAGTAGATGCACTAAAATAACTAAAACTGAAATAAAAAATGATTAGATAGATAGATAGATGATCTATCTATCTGATATTGTGTTCTATTGTATTCTGTACTAACCAGGCATACAGCTTTGACATGTATATATATTGCCATTATTATGTAATCAAAATGAAAATTATTATTGCTGGTCTTCAATGATAATGTCAAGTTACTTTAAACATTTGCACAAAAAATGATAAGGATTTATGCTGATATCCTCCAAAACCACACTTTGCCAGGGGTGAGTCCAAACTTTTGGAGGACAGTGTATATATAAACTACTATAAATGACAAAAACACACAACAAAATTACTTAAAATTTAACTAAAACAAAAATGGAAAATATAAAAATATAATTAATATTTTTTAAATGATACTAAAATAGCACTGGCATGGTTTAGTCCAGATTTAAATGTAAAAATGTTTAAGTGTAAACAAATGTTTCAAACTGAAAAAAAACTACAAAACAATAATAAAGAATCAGAACATTTTCAAGCAATATCTAGGGAATTTTAGTCCAGATTAAAAAATATGAAAATAAATAGTCTTTAAGTATTAAGTATTGGTTGGTGTGATAAACACAACAGTGAATATTAATGTGTGTTCAGATGAGTATTTTTGGGGACGAGTGCTTCTCAATTCCCTGTAATGAACTGAGTTCAGTGAGTTACACAGTATGAAATCAAACTGGTGGGTCTGTGTTGGCTTGTCTGACAGTTGAAGACCCATGGCTAAAGGTTCGATCAGCAGGGGATGAAGAATCACTGACCCAACACTTCTGCCGATTGATTGAGGTGTCGACGCCAGCAGCCGTCCAGGACCGGCTCTGCAGAGGCTTCAGCGCCACACACACGAAACCATTGATTATATTCGCTTTATAATCGACCCTGACAACCAGTGGCTGAGTTAATGTTAACCACAGGGGTCAGAGGAAATATATAAATTCACAGCTCTACCGCCACGACCCGCTGGATCATCTGAGACTGACCTTCTTGAGCAGCCAAAAAACTGATAAATAAAAAATGATGCAGGCGCCTTTT
Organism: Schizothorax lantsangensis; assembly: GCA_027422415.1. NCBI lineage: Eukaryota > Metazoa > Chordata > Actinopteri > Cypriniformes > Cyprinidae > Schizothorax > Schizothorax lantsangensis. The sequence continues at coordinate 33,226,257 of CM049852.1, read as the reverse complement.
CACAAGGACATTTCTTATCCTTTCAGATGTGTTTTACTGCTCACTCTCTCCGCAGGCTGGAGGAATAAAACACCATGATGTGATGCCATGAGCCTCGAGGGGAGACATCCAGCATGACAAGGTTACTCGACTTAAAATCGACCTTCTTTACCACCACTTAATCACCAGCTGTCTCTCGCCCCCTGGAGGCACGGAGGATGGACACGGGATATTTATTCTCAGCGGTTTCTCTTGCACAATTCAGAAAACTTGAGATCTGAGTTAAGTTTCTTTTTAGTGTCAACTTGGTCTCAGGATCTAAAATCACCATTCAAAAGTTTGAGGTTGGTTAGATTTTGTAAGTCTCTTCTGCTCACCAAGGCTGCATTTATTTGATCTAAAATACAGTAAAAATTTGGAAATATTATTACAATTTAAAACAGCTGTTTTCTATGTGAGCATATAGTAAATTGTAATTTATTTCTGTGATCAAAGCTGTATTTTCAGCATCATTCCTCCAGTCTTCAGTGTCACATGATCTTCAGAAATCATAATAATATGCTGATTTGCTGCTCAAGAAACATTTCTGATTATTATCAATGTTGAAAACAGTCGTGCTGCCCAATATTTTTATTGAAACCATGATATATTTTATTTTTCAGGATTCACAGATGAATAGAAAGTTCAAAAGAACAGCATTTATTTGAAATAGAAATCTTTTGTAACATTATAAATGTCTTTACTGGCACTTTTAATCAATTTATTGCTTCCTTGATTTAAAAAAAGTTATAAAAAAAATAAATAAATCTTACTGACCCCAAACGTTTGAATAGTGTAAGTCTTTTGTAAATGTATTAATTTTACATTTATCAGTTATTTATTCATTGGTTTTGGATGAATCTTAGCAGAAATATAAATTTTATGAGAATAAAGAGATTAAAATTCACAGTGTGTGTGTGTGTCTTCTCCAAGACAGTAATGATATAAAATGGAAAGCACATGGACACTTGAGCTTTGAAGTCTCTTTCTGTTCTCAATTCAATTGTTTTACTGTCTAGGAGAAGCGATTGAGCTGTTCTCATTTGTGATGTTTGTTTCCCTCGAGATCAGATCTGAATGCAGGTGTGATCAGTGTGAAATGTTTCTAACACATAAGCTAATAACAATGTATAAGGACGTATAACAAGCATTACAAAGCGAAAGAGGAAGGAGTGCGGGCGCTGGGTTATTTTTAATCTCTGAAATGACAGAGAGGGCGACAGGCAACCCATCATCGGCCCCGTCGCCTCCCACTCACTCGCCGCATGAACTCCTCCAGGCTTCCAGGTGGCAACAACACACGTGTTTCCTCGTAGCGGCTCCATCTATCTCTGCTTATAATATTCACATTCTCATGTTCATCTCTCTGCTCCATCTGCAGCAGAAATGCCTTCTCATGTGCAGATGTCTTATCTACTGACGCTCTTTACCAATGATAAACACCTAACACCATGTCTACATTGCATGCACACAGGAATTCATGATGTGTCAAGGCTAGATCATAATTACAATCAAATGAGACATCTATAATGGAGATAGCAGTGCAATATGGCTGTATATCAGCATGGCTGTGATTCGGATGTACAGTAGGTAATCACTGCCATGATGATATACAGCCATATGATATTGCGTTTATACAACAGTTCGACGCCATAAGTGTGCAAGTAAAAAAGAAACAACACAGTGTCTTTAAAAACCCTCTTTTGTGCAGAACTTCCTTCCACCAATGATTCAAATCTAAAGTTGACAGTTTAACAGCTGAGCTTTAGAACTAGTAACGAAGGAACATTGAGTTGCTTCATTGAAAAATGTTATTAATATATTAAAGTGCCCTTATTATAGGTTATGAAAGGTTCATATTTTGGTTTTGGGAGTCCCCAACAACAGGTTGACATGCATGCAATGTCAAAAAACACTTTGGTTGTCTTATAATATGCATTTATTTTTGCTCAGCGACTCCCAAACGATTCACTCAATGATTCATTTTTCCAAACCCCTCCTTTGCGTGACACTATTCTGCGGTAATTGGTCAGATTGGTCTCATTTCCATCTCATCTCGCCTGTAATGTCTGATAAAGCAGCATTTGTGAGCGCAGTGCTGCTTTGTGTACAGCGTTACCGGGAAAACAGATATTTTTACCCTCCAAAAGGACACCTAGTGGCAAAGATTGAATTTGCATTTTCATTCAGACCAATGCGAAAAGACCAACAAGTGGTCGGGCAATATGCTAATGTTTCATGTTGACATCGTCAACATGAAACGGCTTGGGATTCGTTTTAAAAACGACTCGTTTCAATGATTCAGAGTCGACTCTTTCTTTTGAGAGACAATAACTTTATACACGGTGCACTTTCAGATTTAAAACTTTGCAGGATGTTTTCATTCACTTAGAGCTGTGTTACACACTGCATGAAAGATCATCTTCAAAAATCCATAATAGGGGCACTTTAAAAGCTGTATATTATGTAGAGTACATTATTATGAGAGAGAGATTGACTGAGTGAGTGTGATTACCTGCATCTGATACAGCATTCATTCTTCAGCTCAATCTCATATTCACAATAAATCATTAGTTTGAATGTCTGCTGAGGAAAGCGATATCTTTGTCGTACTATCCTTTCATCTGTTAAGGGTGATTTCTGATGACAGCGCTGCTCAGTGCATTTGTTGGCTGCGTTTTACAAGCTGTTGTTGAAAGTAAAAATAACTTCATTGTTTACAACCCCATTTCAGTCTCTTTCAATTTAAAAGTCTTATTATCGACTTTTTTTGACTTTCATTATCGCAGATGAATCGCCTTCGATATGAACGCGATATTGCGTCGCTTGTCAGTGAACTACGGCTCCGTGTATTAAATGCTGCTCCATTTGAAAACAGGTGATGGAGATTAACCGCTAATCAAGGAACCGGCTTTACTGATGAGATGCGCATGCATATCGCATGAGATATATCGCCCAGCCCTAACACACACACACACACACACACAAATTAAATAAAAATCTCTTTAACTTCATTGATTAATTTCCTTTAATTTGCTTCAACTTAATCACGAATTGGGCCATGAATTGAATAAGCAAAATCAAAATCAGCATTAATTTTACTGAAACTAAACAGATACTGAGAGCACAAACAGCCTGTTTTCTGTGGCCTTCAGGACTAGAAACTCTCAATGAACAAAAGATCAGCTCAGCAAACTAAACTGTGATTCACTTTATCAATAAATCTGTCTCCAGCTTCAGTGTCCTGAAGTCCATCATCACTTCATCACTCAGTTTCACAGAAACACTTTACACTTCCACACTACTGAGACATTCAAATCCCTTCTGTCATATCTGAGCACACATACAGTAGAAAGAGCAAAGGAGTGCAGTTTTGTTCTTCTATCCATGTGTTACACTGATTTTTGTGTTCATCTGCTTCTCCCATTTGCCTTTTTTTTTTTTTTTTTTACTTTGACTATCACTCTATACAGACTAATACAATCAGATACACAACAATTGTACATAAAATATTTATTACAATATATACTGATAAACTGAACATTCACTTCAATGCTATGAGAGACTGGATGCTTTCAACTGATTTCTATTGAACTGTCAGCAACTGAACTGCAGCTCAAACTATTTCAAATATAGAGAATTAAGCTACAAACTCATCATAAAGTACAATGTTTCCATCTAACATGTATTTTGAGCTGCAGCTCGTCATATTAATGAAGTGTTTCACTAGTTAGCAGTAAACCTCACCTGAATATGTTCCTAGATTTGTATTGGATGTTATCTTTGGAATGGAAATATATGGATATTTTATTAGTAAACATCATACTTTTTTCACTTATTTCAGTTAATGTCATAAAATTAGCGAGCTAAGCCAGTAGTAGTGCTGACAGTGTCGTGTAAACATGATGAAGACGCCAAAAGAGGAAAAGACAAACCGAATCAATTGAGTGAGTCATTTACGCTGGAACCGCTTTGATTGATTCAAACTCGTGACATGATCATTTAGTTCAAGCGATTCACTAGCAAAACCAGATCAATAAAGCCATTCATTTTTTGAATTTCGACATCGCATGTGATGACTTTAAAAAGAAGTAGTGATGGGTGAAACTGAGCTTTTTTAAATCTGTAAATTTTTGCATCGCAAGAGCAAAGAGCTCCAAGCGGATCCCGTATCGTGAATCATTTGATTCAGATCGGGACTATATAACTAGCCTATTATTAAACCATTAAGGCAGTACAGTTACAAGAAAAAAAGAAAGTATAGCCTAAACAAATACAAATCCCTTTAAAAAATAATCATGTTTATATATATATATATATATATATATATACTGTATATACAGTATATAATAGTAAAACCATGGTTATATTTTCAAAAGGGATGTGTTGCCAGGTTAATACAAAGCAGAAAGAAAAAAGTAATAAATTCACAATTTAAGAGGACTCATATGAATATAGAGATGCAGTTTTGACTGCTTTAGGATGAACAGAGCTTTGGATATTTCCCATATACTCATCTAAAACAACTTTGAATAAAAAAAGAGAGGTTTAGAGCCAGATTTTTGTTTATGTATGTGAAATTCAGCTCGCAGGAAGCACAATTAAGTTATATTTTCCTATATACTCTTCTGAGTAGTCAAACAATTCAAAGAAAACACCTTTAAAACAGAAAGAAAAGACACTTACAAAAGTGTTTAAAACATACGTGCACAGTTCAGTTGAATGATAAAGTTTACCCTCTCTAGTTTACCCACTTTATGTTGTTAAACTGAATGAACAAAGCAAACTGAAATATCCACAAACTAAAAGACAATACTGAAATAAGAGCGTGCGAACAAGGTTGTGTTCGTTACTATAGCAACAGTAGAGATTTCTCAGATTCATTTTTAATATTAAAATAAAACGATGCACTGTACGTGATTAAAACACCCAGCTCTCTGATGCTGCTGTAATGTTGTGTATTTATTGTCTAATGAATATGCTAAAGTTTTCTTTATGAATTATGAGTATGCTGGCTACCATAGCTATACATAAAGACTTTCGATGACATGAAACTGTGGTCAAAAGTCTATCATAAATGCAGAAATATTGGGGTGTTGTCGGCTGTTACGTCCCCACCAATGTCAAAATCAAACCTTTGATTTTACCATAGTAAAACTGTTGTTTGTAACAATATGAAGTAGAGCTCCTACAACCCCAAACACTGTGGCAAATCACTATAATGCCTATTGTCTTTAAGGGCTGGTCTTAATTGATTATTACAAATCATCACCCTAAAAATCAGGTGTGTTTTCACACTGGTCTCCTGTTTTGTCTTTCTTTCCTGCTCTGTAATCAGCTGCCAAACATTAGAGAAAAGAGGAAGTTGTTTATCCACCAGCCGCATGAACAGCCCGCTCTGATTGTTTTAAGTGACCATTAAAGGCCTTCTCTGCTAGTACAGGACAATCAAAACCACGAAACATCGATGAAATCACAGAGAGCATCAGACACACTCCAGCACATCTGATGAGAAACTTTCCTCAAGACGAGAACCTCACAGCAAGAAGCAGTGCTTACATTCACACTTCATCCACAAAAACAGCACATTCATATCCTCAAACCTCACAAATCTAAAGCCAACCCTCTAAGCATGTGTGAATGAGCGCAATGATCCCACATGCAATATTTCACTTTGACTGAAATATAGATTTTCAACAATGACCAAACAACAATTAAACATTAAAATGATAATAGCAAAACTAAATAACAAGACAAAATTTAAAAAAAATAAACTATTAGACACTAAAATACTAAATACATTCTAACATGCATATAGAGTAAACACATGTTTTGTGTGTATGAAATAAAATAAAATACACTTGTTATTGATTTTTTTCCATCTGTTTTGTTGTTGATTGTTTTTACATCTACAAGGTTTCCCAGCAAACTAAAGTAAAAAATGAAGGAAGAAATTAATGAATGAATGATAAATATACTAAAATGTATTTGAAATATAATAAAAAATAAGTATAATACAAATAAATGTACATACTTAATAAAAATACCCTGCAATTGTACTTCTGGTATACTAAACTAGTATACTTAAAGTCTGCTAAATTGGAATAACTATTTTTGTGCTTAATGCAGTTTAATTGTGTGGAAGTAGTGCTGAAGTTCAGCTAAAGATATACTGAAGTGTATTTGATTGTGTTAAAGTGGAAGTATTGCAAGTATGCATTTAAAGACCGATATTATTCAAAGATAGTACCATCCTCATCAATAGTGACATTAAAACACATTTTAGGCTTAATATTAAGAAATGTGCATTGTGCACAAGTAGTACTCCAAATAAAGTTTCATTATAATTTGTATGTTAGTAAGTCTTGAGCGATATGTCAGTAAATATGTTAACAGATTTGAACTATACTTAGTATTAAATAAATGTATTTTAAATATATGACTTTTTCTACTAGGTGAATGAATGAACGAACGAACGAAACTACTATTTATCTATTAAAACAAAACTACTAAAACTATATAATATTAAAAATTAAATTAATAAAAAATAATGTTACTAACATACATAAAATAAACAAATATATAACTGTAACCCTAACCCTAAATAAACAAAAAAAAAACATAAAACTATAATAAATAATAAACAATTATATATATATATATATATCTGTATATATATATGTGTGTGCGTGTGTGTGTGTGCGCGTGTGTGTGTGTGCGCATGTGTGTGTGTGCGTGCACGTGCGCGTGAGTGTGAGAGTGTGTGTGTGCGTGTGCGTGCGTGTGTGAGAGAGTGTGTGTGTGTGTGTGTGCGCGTGCGAGAGAGAGTGTGTGTGTGTGTGTGTGTGTGTGTGTGTGTGTGTGTGTGTGTGTGTGTGTGTGTGTGAGAGAGAGAGAGAGTGTGTGTGAGAGAGAGAGAGTGTGTGTGCGTGTGAGAGAGTGTGTGGTGTGTGCGTGTGCGTGGGCGTGTGCGCGTGCGCGTGCGTGTGCGTGTGTGAGTGAGAGTGTGTCTATTTGTTTATTTGTATCCCCATATTCTTCCTGGGGTCCAACAAGTAAAAAAAAAAATACAACAAATACAAAATACAAAACTACATTAATCCATAACAATAAAAATCAAGTCAATAAAACATACATACCAAAAATTCATTCAAATCTTCAAAATCAATATATGTACACACACCATTAACTATTAAAACCTATTCAAATAAAAACAGCTAAATACTAAATTAATTGATTTAATTCATATAGGTACTAACATACATATAAAATAAATAAATATAATATATACAATATATTTAATATATCATAAAACAAACACATAAATGATAAATATATCTACATATTTTTATTTATTTTTTATTTATTTTTTGAGTCTGTAAACTAAATAAGACAAAGAAAACAAATAAAACTACTATTAAATTATTAAACTATTAAAATAAAATAACTCTAAAATTTTAAATTTAAGTTACTAACACACCTATAAAATAAACAATAAATATAAATACACAAATATATAATAAAACAAACAAATAAAAAAATAAAAACTTTTGCCTGTAAAACATTCACCATCAAGGTTTTCATTGCAAATTAAATTGCAAGAGAATTCCAAGAAAAAAACTACTAAAACTACTAAATACTAAAAATGTAACTAAAAAATACTTACAGTGAATATATATATTATATATACTTTCATTGTAAGTCTTTGCAAAAGATTCACCATCAAGGTTTCCCAAGCAAAACTTTCCAAACTGACAAGTGTATTTTTCAAAGTATGTCATCTTTTCTGAAGCAAAACGCAAGGTCATTCATTTTATGCACGAGAAACTGATTTCAATATGTGGCCAAACAATCTACAGATAAAAGCTTTTTCAGCAGAAGGTGTTTTTGTACCTGGCTTTTGAATCGCTCGATCACCGCAGGCAGAATCACGTCCTCCTGTCCGGCCTCAGGTGTTTTAATGATGAAGTCCACATCGTGTCCGAACTCCTTCCCCCTGCACATTAAACACACACACACATTATACACCGAATGCATGCTCATCTGCATTAAACAGAATCAGACGCAGACAGTGTCAGTGGATCGTATGATGAGACAGTACGGGACGAACGGCTCGTTTAACGCCTTTGCCTTTTCCTATTACTCAAATAAGGCATTTGGCCTGCATCATTAAACTCTCTTCTGCGGAGCTGTCAGACGCTTATGAGTTTCACTGCTGTGTAGAGAGATTATGAAAATGAGTCTCCAAAACTCAAAGGCATCGCATGCTCCAAATTCAGGTGGGAGGAAAAAGATATTCAGAGATAGCCTATTTATATAAAAATATATAACAGCTCGTGAGGAGGAAAAAAACCATCTTTCACAACAGTTCTGTGTTTAAAATACATCCAATGGATGTTGAGTCAAATTTAAACTGTAAAAAAATGATACAAAACACAATTTATGATAAGCAAAAATGAAGAAAGTAACATACAAATATATCACACCAATGTGTTGTTCATCAGAAATGAATGATTGAATTATTATTGAAAATAACAACCCATAAATCATATAACAACATGGCCCACAGTTCAACATTTCACCTGTAATATATAATTAAAAACAAAACTGACTCTATAATACATGTTCCTGTTCTTATTGTGAAAAAAATAAAATCTAAGTACATTTCTAAATGCTTTTTTTAAAATAAATAAATAAATTAATACATAAATAAAAATCTAAATAAATCAATTTCTAAATGAATACGTTATTTTTAATTTGTACCTTTTTTTAAATAAAAATAAACAATTAGTACCTTTTTATAAATCAATAAATTGCAAAATACATTTCATGTCCATTTCTAAATAAATGCATTTCTAAATCAAAACAAAATAAAAATACATAAAATACTTTCTAAATAAATAAAGATAAATAAATAAACATAAATACTCTAAATAAACACATTTTTAAAAAATAAATACATTTCTTAAAAGTAAATACATTTTAAATACAAATAAACTACATTTCTAAATAAATACATTTTAAATAATCTGCAAATAATCTAAATAAATAAATAAATACATTTCTAAATTAAAAAAAATCTAATGTTTCTAATTCAATAAATAACCTCTGTGATCTTTAATCTCTGTAGTCTATGATCTCAATCATTCACCATCAAATCAGTTCATGATGGATAAAAACAAGTCTTGAACCAAATTAATATTTTTAATCTTGTGGTTTCATTGTGTTCACTTACTTGCAGCTACAAAAAAAAATATTTATTTTTTTAAATTATGATACTGGAATTTAAGCTTGGAGGACAGAATTCAATAAAAAAAAACATCTATTTAACAGCATTTTTGAGCTGAATGAAACCAACATACAAAACACCTGTGAGAGAAAACAAGCATTTTGACTCAGCATACTATAGTTACTGAAATACAGCCTTGGTCTCCCTTATATATAGATAGACATGATGATGTATATTACATCTGACATATTTGAATGGATCAGATGGTGCCACATTCACATTCACGTCAAGGACCATCTGAAGCATAAAAGCCGAACACTGTAAATGTACACTTGAGCCGACACGAATGAGTCTGAGCAGCAGAACAGCGTGTGAATGTGAGTTTGTCTGGTTTTAAAGGCAGGTGCTGGAAGTGAAAAACACAAGCGTAGGCACAGTTCGACGGATAAGAGGCTCTCAAAACTCTGAACTTGCATTTCTCTTTTCTCCTGCTCGCAGATGTAGTGCCGAATAAACAATACTTCATATAACCCAACGTCAGGCTGCTATTAAACGCTGCATTTTCCTACAAAACCGCAAAGTAAGAGAACAGCTATATTCGTCCACTTTTTAAGAATTCATGCAGCTTGCAAATTATTTAGTGTAGGCATTGTTTAGAAATGAGCTATTTACTGCCGGATCCGATATTGAGTTGAGAGAAAACTGCAGTGAACTCTGAGCCGCTTGTTTTTCATGAGCAGGCACAGATTTATGGCTTGACAAACTGCTTTCCTATAATACAAAACACCTGCGGCTCTGTTCCAATACCTCCTGAGCCTACACTACACGGGCAGCATCCATACATGAAATGACCAGATTGAGACACTCTAATAAATACTTTAAAAAATTATATATAATATAATATATATATAATAAATTTAAAAATAATAATAAATAAATATTTTTTTTATTAAAAAATACAATAAATACAATTCTAAATAAATTTCTTATGAATACATTTCTAAGTTCATAAATAAATAAATTACATTTCTAATTAATCAAATTAATAAAAAAAAGAAATGCATTCCTAAAACAAATAAAATAACACGTCTAAATAAATAAATGGGTGTCTAAATAAATTAATTTCTAAATTAATGAATACATTTCTAAATACATAACATTTCTAAATAAACAAATAAATAAATATATCTCCATACAAATACATTTCTAAATAAAACCTAACTTTCTAAATAATTTTCTAAATAAATATATTTCTCTTTTCCAAAACCTAGTGAGCAGCTTTTCTAAATAAATAAATAAATGTTTTTTAAACAAATGTCTAAATATTTAAATAAAAATATGTTTCCCTGTTTCAAAAAATGTGTACTGCCTACATGGGCAGCATCCCAGATGATCGAATTGAGATAAATAAATAAATAAATACTTTTATAAATAAAAAAGTCTAAATAAATAAATATCTAAATATTTTTCTAAATGTCTAAATAAACAAATAAATAAATAAATAGATGCCTAAAGAATAAATACATTTCTAAACAAAGACATTTCTTAATAAATACATTTCTAAATAAATAAAAATAAAAATTCTAAATAAACAAAATAACTTCTAAATAAATACATTTCTAAAATAAATTACAAAATAAATTCCTAAACAATATATTTCTAAATAAATAACTAGCATCTAAAATACATTTCTAAAAAAATAAACAAAAACACATTTCTCTGTTCCAAAACTTATGAGCAGCCTTGCTGTCTAATGCCTACATGAGCAGCATCCTAAATGAAATGACTGAATTGAGTCACTCTACATACTCAAACAGTGCTTTTTACATTGTCACCAATTGATTGTGAAATGTGTTTGACGTTTGCATGTTCCAAAGTTAATATGGTACTGTTATTAGATATAAATAGACTATTTTCATGCTCATAAATAAGTGTTATTAATGCATGCATGGCTGAACATCTCAGCTGAAGTAAACTTCTGGAGACTCTTAATGGAGCTGTTCATGTAAACGTGTGTATAAATAAAACGCTATATACAGGTGCATCTCAATAAATTAGAATGTCGTGGAAAAGTTCATTTATTTCAGTAATTCAACTCAAATTGTGAAACTCGTGTATTAAATAAATTCAATGCACACAGACTGAAGTAGTTTAAGTCTTTGGTTCTTTTAATTGTGATGATTTAGGCTCACATTTAACAAAAACCCACCAATTCACTATCTCAACAAATTAGAATACTTCATAAGACCAATAAAAAAAAACATTTTTAGTGAATTGTTGGCCTTCTGGAAAGTATGTTCATTTACTGTATATGTACTCAATACTTGGTAGGGGCTCCTTTTGCTTTAATTACTGCCTCAATTCGGCGTGGCATGGAGGTGATCAGTTTGTGGCACTGCTGAGGTGGTATGGAAGCCCAGGTTTCTTTGACAGTGGCCTTCAGCTCATCTGCATTGTTGGGTCTGGCGTCTCTCATCTTCCTCTTGACAATACCCGATAGATTCTCTATGGGGTTCAGGTCAGGCGAGTTTGCTGGCCAATCAAGCACAGTAACACCATGGTCATTGAACCAGCTTTTGGTACCTTTGGCAGTGTGGGCAGGTGCCAAGTCCTGCTGGAAAATGAAATCAGCATCTCCATAAAGCTTGTCAGCAGAAGGAAGCATGAAGTGCTCTAAAATTTCCTGGTAGATGGCTGCGTTGACTGTGGACTCAGAAAACACAGTGGACCAACACCAGCAGATGACATGAATGAATGAATGAAGCATTTATATAGCGCTTTATTGTGTATTGTTGTACACCCAAAGCGCTTTACAATCATGTGGGGGGTCTCTCCTCAACCACCACCAGTGTGCAGCATCCACTTGGATGATGCGACGGCAGCCACAGGACAACGGCGCCAGTGTGCTCACCACACACCAGCTACAGGTGGAGAGGAGAGAGAGATAGAGCCAATCAAGTGGATGGGGATTATTAGGAGGCCATGATTGACAAAGGCCAGTGGAGGGAATTTGGCCAGGACACCGGGGTTACACCCCTACTCTTTACGAGAAGTGCCATGGGATTTTTAGTGACCACAGAGAGTCAGGACCTCGGTTTAACGTCTCATCCGAAAGACGGGATGGCATGGCAGCCCAAATTATCACTGACTGTGGAAACTTCACACTGGACTTCAAGCAACATGGATTCTGTGCCTCTCCACTCTTCCTCCAGACTCTGGGACCTTGATTTCCAAATGAAATGCAAAATTTACTTTCATCTGAAAAGAGGACTTTGGACCACTGAGCAGCAGTCCAGTTCTTTTTCTCCACAGCCCAGGTAAGATGCTTCTGACGTTGTCTCTGGTTCAGAAGTGGCTTGGTAGCCCTTTTCCTGAAGACGTCTGAGCGTGGTGACTCTTGATGCACTGACTCCAGCTTCAGTCCACTCCTTGAGAAGCTCTCCCAAGTGTTTGAATCAGCTTTGCAGTATTCTCAAGCTTGCGGTCATCCCTGTTGCTTGTGCACCTTTTCCTACCCAAATTCTTACTTCCAGTCAACTTTGCATTTAATATGCTTTGATACAGCACTCTGTAAACAGCCACACCTTTCAGTAATGACCTTCTGTGATTTACCCTCTTTGTGGAGGGTGTCAATGTTCATCTTCTGGATCATTGCCAAGTCAGCAGTCTTCTCCATTATTGTAGTTTCAAAGAACAAAAGATACCCAGAATTTATACTCTATGGATGGTCATTTATTGAAACTCAAATTTAAATATTTAATATTTTGAGATACTGATTTTTGACTTTCATGAGCTGTAAGCTCTAATCATCAAAATTAAAACAAAAAAACTTTTGAAATGTTTTACTTTACATGTAATGAATCTAAAATATATGAAAGTTTCACTTTTTGAAATAAGTTACAAGAAAAAAATGAACTTTTTCACGACATTCTAATTTATTGAGATGCACCTGTAAATAATAAACGTGTGTGTTCATGTCACAGGAACTGGCTTCAATCTTCCAGGCAGAATACAGAAAATGAAAGAGCCGTGAATGAACCCGAGCCGCACTGCTGTATGCGATTACAGAGGCAGTATGTCGCTGGTTTTTGATCCAGACTTCAGAACTCAGGCCTCAGAAGACACTACTAAACCTTCTTCAAACCAGCTACGCCGATGGACCACACGCCGGCTCCGGTCCACCTCCTCTGATGGAGATCCGTCAGATGCAAAGCCAAAACATCGCAAGCTTAAGTTAACATGTAAGAGAGAACAAATGAATCCTGGATCAGCCAGAAGCAGCGTTTGATCCTGCTGCTGCCTTCAAGTCCTCCAGGAACTTCCTTCTTATGAGTTCAGAAATGATTATGATACGACCACGATTTTAACAGAAATAAATGTGTTGGGTAATTTTAGATTTCTCACTCTTTTTTTTCTCCCCTTTTTTAACATATTTTTGGAATACAAGTCATTATTATATTATATTATATATTTTTAGTTTTCATTTCAATCTCACTTCAGGTTTTGGTAATTTTGTTATGTCCTTTTGTCTTTTTTTAGTTTTAGGTGTTTTTAACATTTCTATTTAGGAATAAACTGCATATGTTGGATAATTTTATATACTCTTTTGTCTTTTCTTTTTTTATCAAATATTTGAAAAATAAGTCATTATTTTAGTATTATTCATATAATATTCTAGAATTATTATATTATATAAATATAATATTTTTTAGTTTTATATGAAAGTATTTAGTCATATTTTCCTTTAGCTTTTATTTTTATATTCTTAGTTTTCATTTTAAATGTAGGTTAGGATTTGTTTTTGTTTTCTCATTTTGTTATGTGCTTTTGTTCTTTTTTTCTATTTCTATTTAGCTTTCATTCATTTTTTTATTTCAGTTTTAGCTTTAGTCATTTTAGTACTTCAACCTAAACTTATTAATCTCAATTAGTCGTCAAGGGAACATTTCTCATTTTTGTTTACATTTTTCATTTAATATTTATTTTTTATGGTTTAAAAAAAAAATCTTCAAATTAATGAAAATGAGTTTTAATAGTTAATTTAACAATAAGCTTGTTTATTGTTTGGAGAGAAAAAAAAACTGGAAAAAAGTCACAATTAATTATTACATTTAGAAACTACAAACAACTTTAAACTTAAACATGTATTTTAAAAACTCCACTCCATGACAAATTCTTCAAATTTAATGATATTCAAAACAGAACAAGAATGAAACATATACATTTAAAACAAACAAATTATAGTTGCAGTTATTATAAATCAAAAACATTTTTTTTTCCAGTACAAATCCAAATGTGCACTTTGTGCGTGTTTTGAATGCTTGACATTAAATGCATTAGTCGCTTTGAAATGTAAATCTCACGTTTCGGATGATTAAAAACCGTGACTTATACTCCAGAGAATACTTACAAACAAACACTGGATGCGGCACTAGTGCAATTTCATCATTAGCATGCTGTCAGAAAGAATAAGAGGAAATGTAACCTGTCATAAACCAGCTAAATAAGCAGTTTTGGTTCAGATCTATCAAAAGTAATCAAACTAAACTGTATCATCAACATTCACAATCACACTTCATGATCAATACCAAATTAGCATCCACTAATATCGTCATTATGGTGGCGCTCATGTGAGCTTGTCAAGTAAATACAATCATTCCGACACGTCTTGAAGGCAGCATTAGTCTTTCACACTATAGCTAATGGCAACAGAGTGAAACCGAGTGAAAAGAGAAGGTCTCACGGGTCATTTTAGAGGAGTTTATTGAGTGGGCGAGCGATGTGACAGTGTTCATTTAGAACTCAACAAGCCTTGCTAATGTGTTAAAGTTCAGCGCTGGTGTGTGGGAGTTCATCTTATCACAGAGCTGCATTAGCAGTCACTTCTAAACACAAAAACATGCATAGAAACCCACTGCTAAACAAACAATATTAGCTTTAAAAGGCATGCTAATGCTGCAGTTCAGACAGTTAGGACACAATGACGAACGCTGAAGTGCAGAAGGTTGCATTATATTTGAGTAATTTTAATTTTAATGGCTAAATGTCTTTGCATGCAAGCATGTGTTTTGCATTTGCATTCAAAAAATAAACATTGTCATTTTACTCACTGTATTGTAATTCAAACCTGAATGAGATGTTAATGCAGAAGAAACATAGCAAAAAAACACTCAAAAAGTCACTTTCTTTTGGGAAGTGAATTTTAGACATTATTTACTGAAAATCGTCCATTATGCAATAGCTTTCAAATCTCATTTGCACTTGCATACATTAAAACATGGTTATTCAAGACCGTTCTGCTAGGTTTGACATCATATTGATTTATGGAACCAACCGCATAGCAACGCCATAGCAATCTACCAGAACACCCCAGCAACCAGCAACCGCATAGCAACACCGTAGCAATCTACCAGAACACCCCAGCAACCAGCAACCGCATAGCAACGCCATAGCAATCTACCAGAACACCCCCAGCAACCAGCAACCGCATAGCAACGCCATAGCAATCTACCAGAACACCCCCAGCAACCAGCAACCGCATAGCAACGCCATAGCAATCTACCAGAACACCCCGAGCAACCAGCAACCGCATAGCAATCTACCAGAACACCCCGAGCAACCAGCAACGCCATAGCAATCTACCAGAACACCCCCAGCAACCAGCAACCGCATAGCAACGCCATAGCAATCTACCAGAACACCCCAGCAACCAGCAACCGCATAGCAACACCATAGCAATCTACCAGAACACCCCAGCAACCAGCAACTGCATAGCAACACCACAGCAATCTACCAGAACACCCCAGCAACCACATAGCAACGCCATAGCAATCTACCAGAACACCCCCAGCAACCAGCAACCCCATAGCAACGCCATAGCAATCTACCAGAACACCCCAGCAACCAGCAACCCCATAGCAACGCCATAGCAATCTACCAGAACACCCCAGCAACCAGCAACCGCATAGCAACGCCATAGCAATCTACCAGAACACCCCGAGCAACCAGCAACCGCATAGCAACGCCATAGCAATCTACCAGAACACCCCGAGCAACCAGCAACGCCATAGCAATCTACCAGAACACCCCCAGCAACCAGCAACCGCATAGCAACACCATAGCAATCTACCAGAACACCCCAGCAACCAGCAACCGCATAGCAACACCATAGCAATCTACCAGAACACCCCAGCAACCAGCAACTGCATAGCAACACCACAGCAATCTACCAGAACACCCCAGCAACCACATAGCAACGCCATATCAATCTACCAGAACACCCCAGCAACCAGCAACCCCATAGCAACGCCATAGCAATCTACCAGAACACCCCAGCAACCAGCAACCCCATAGCAACGCCATAGCAATCTACCAGAACACCACAGCAACCAGCAACGCATAGCAACACCATAGCAATATACCAGAACACCCCAGCAAGCGCATAGCAACTCCATAGCAATCTACCAGAACACCACAGCAACCGCATAGCAATGCCATAGCAATCAACCAGAACACACCAGCAACCAGGAACCGCATAGCAACACCATAGCAATCTACCAGAACACCCCAGCAAGTGCATAGCAACACCATAGCAATTTACCACAACACCCCAGCAACCGCATAGCAACACAATAGCAATGTGTATTAGAAACAGAGCTAATTTTAGACATTATCTATTGAATATGTTACACTATGCAGCAGCTCTAGAATCAAACACAGTTCTGGCAGGTTTGATGTCAAACTGATTTTGTGCATCTGGTGTCCATTTGCACCTGAACATTTTCTGAACAGCATGAAACTTTCATGATGCCTCGTTGTCATTTTTGGAGCCTGGCATGCCTATTTTATTTCATTTTTAAGGAAAAAAAAAGCCACGTGAACTTCTTGTGTTCTGCAAAAGAAAGAAAGTCTCATGGGTACAGCATGAAAGCGAGTAAATTATGACAGAAAGTTTATTTTTGGGTGAACTCGTATAATACGGGTAACTGTATAATATAATCACTAATACACACTGTAAGTCTTTCAGAAAGTGCAAACTCATACGGCTGAACTAGTGCCGCACACCCATAAAGAGTTCCTGAAAATCACTCTGGAATTACTAGATATTACATGACAGCTATTTATTTGCTGTCATAGTGAAATACGCTGGTGTTAGAGACGGCATTCTGCTTCTCAGACATCACACATCTTTAGAAGAGCTTAAATGCTGAAATGCTAAATTAAACCCCTCTGACTTCTGTCACTTACACAGGATAAAAATACGGAGATGAGAGAGAGAAGATGAGACTGCAAGAAGAAGAGTGACGCATGAGTCTTCATCAAACACACAGAGGAATAACAGCTCTTACTAAACTCATTCATGAAATCAGTGATTAGAAGTGTTTGCCAAGCCAACCACTATTAGTATTAATGGTCATATTAAAAAACAACAACAAACGATTAGACTTTTCACTTGACACAGTAACAAATCACTTAAAATATTAATAACTACATAACCATAATCTATCAATCACACAGCAACACTAAAGTAAACCCCTATAACACTCTAGCAACTGCATAGCAACACCATAGTAATCTCCTACAACACCATACAGTACTAACTGCATAGGAACACCACAGTAATCTCCTACAACACTCTAGCAACGGCATAGCAACACCAGAGTAACCCATACAACACGCTAGCAACTGCATAGAAATGCCAAAGTAACCCCCTACAACACTAGCAACTGCATAGCAACACCAGAGTAACCCATACAACACGCTAGCAACTGCATAGAAATGCCAAAGTAACCCCCTACAACACTAGCAACTGCATAGCAACACCAGAGTAACCCCCTACAACACTCTAGCAACTGCATAGCAACACCAGAGTAACCCCTACAACACTCTAGCAACTGCATAGCAACACCAAGTAACACAACACTCTAGCAACTATAGCAACACCAGAGTAACTGCATAGGAACACCACAGTAATCTCCTACAACACTCTAGCAACTGCATAGCAACACCAGAGTAACCCATACAACACTCTAGAAACTGCATAACAACACCAGAGTAACCCCCTGCAGCACTCTGGCAACTGCATAGCAACACCAGAGTAACCCCCTACAACACTCTAGCAACTGCATAGCAACACCAGAGTAACCCATACAACACTCTAGCAATGGCATAGCAACACCAGAGTAACCCATACAACACTCTAGCAACGGCATAGCAACACCAGAGTAACCCATACAACACTCTAGCAACTGCATAGCAACACCAGAGTAACCCATACAACACTCTAGCAACTGCATAGCAACACCAGAGTAACCCCCTACAACACTCTAGCAACTGCATAGCAACACCAGAGTAACCCATACAACACTCTAGCAACTGCATAGCAACACCAGAGTAACCCATACAACACTCTAGCAACTGCATAGCAACACCAGAGTAACCCATACAACACTCTAGCAACGGCATAGCAACACCAGAGTAACCCATACAACACTCTAGCAACTGCATAGAAACGCCAAAGTAACCCCCTACAACACTCTAGCAACTGCATAGCAACACCAGAGTAACCCATACAACACTCTAGCAACTGCATAGAAACGCCAAAGTAACCCCCTACAACACTCTAGCAACTGCATAGCAACACCAGAGTAACCCCCTACAACACTCTAGCAACTGCATAGCAACACCAGAGTAACCCATACAACACTCTAGCAACTGCATAGCAACACCAGAGTAACCCATACAACACTCTAGCAACTGCATAGCAACACCAGAGTAACCCAGAGTAACCTACAACATAGCTCTACAACACTCTAGCAACTGCATAGCAACACCAGAGTAACCCCCTACAACACTCTAGCAACTGCATAGCAACACCAGAGTAACCCATACAACCCCTACAACACTCTAGCAACTGCATAGCAACACCAGAGTAACCCATACAACACTCTAGCAACTGCATAGCAACACCAGAGTAACCCCCTACAACACTCTAGCAACTGCATAGCAACACCAGAGTAACCCATACCTACAACATAGCTCTAGCAACTGCATAGCAACACCAGAGTAACCCCTACAACACTCTAGCAACTGCATAGAAACAACACCAGAGTAACCCCCTACAACACTCTAGCAACTGCATAGCAACACCAGAGTAACCCCCTACAACACTCTAGCAACTGCATAGCAACACCAGAGTAACCCCCTACAACACTCTAGCAACTGCATAGCAACACCAGAGTAACCCCTACAACACTCTAGCAACTGCATAGAAACGCCAAAGTAACCCCCTACAACACTCTAGCAACTGCATAGCAACACCAGAGTAACCCCCTAAACACTCTAGCAACTGCAACAACCCAGAGTAACCCCTACAACACTCTAGCAACTGCATAGCAACACCAGAGTAACCCCCTACAACACTCTAGCAACTGCATAGCAACACCAGAGTAACCCCTATCTTAGCAACACCAGAGTAACCCCCTACAACACTCTAGCATAGCAATACCATAACCCCCTACAACACTCTAGCAACTGCATACAACACCAGAGTAACACAACACTCTAGCAACTGATGGTGCAATGCAACTCAGCAAGGGAAACACGCCTAACAATTTATTTTCCCAGATTTCAGAATTTAGTCAAAATTAAATTTCAATCCAATATTGCAATATCATTTCTGGTCATATTTCACAGAGTCAGTTGTGGTGCACATTAGTTGTAATATCTGCTGTGAGCCGCTCAGGACAGTGCAGTGATTTCTGTGGGTAATTGATCAGAGAGGCGTCACACCTCAGTTATCTGTGTTCCTTTTCATTTCTAATGAGCTGTGCTGAAACGCACCGCCGCTTTAAGTACATCTTTTTTCTGGTGAGAATCCTCCGTCTGCGTTTCGCTGCGCCGGCACAATTCAGCCGACTGCACACGCTAAAACCATCAGCATAAATTCACTTTACCTCCTATCAGCTCAAATTCAAACAGGCTAATGTGGGACAAACTTGGCCTGCTACAGCGGAGCGGCTATGAGTCCTGCTTTCATTTCACTTACAGACGTCAGTCAAACACAAGCGCTGACTTCAGTCTGTCTCATTAATCTCACGCTCGTCTCATCTGAGCTCAAACAGTGTCGAAAGAATTGATTAATGGCCTTTTCAAAAGCATAAGACAGATTCACGCAAAATATTAGTAAGCTGGTGGTAGTTCTTCATCATCCAAAGTTTAATTAATAGATGGTGTTACTTTAATTATCAAACTCACAGTGTGTCTCTTCAGCTGCAAACAGGAAATGAAGAAAATTGGAAAGGAAAAAAATGGAATGGAACAAAATACGTCAATATGGTCTCTAAACAAAAATGACTTGTATTATCAACACTTTGAAGGGGACTTTTAAAGTTTGAAAATACAATTTAAATATAACTTTTTCTGGATCTTCTGATCACACTGCAAAAAGTGATGTTTTTCAGTATTTTTGTCTTGTTTCCAGTGCAAATTTCAAGATTCTTAAATAAAGATACATTTAAGCCCGGCAATTTTGGCCACGATTTGGTCGTCTGAGACAAATTTTGAAAATCCTAAAAGATTCCTATAATCCTAGGCTAAAATCTGTAGTCTTTGATCGCTGGTTTGACGTGTTCACCGACAGCCGATTAATGGCTGTTGAGATCAAATTTCACCTCAGATGAAATTCTGGAAGTGTCAGAAGATTTGGCACACAGTCCTGCAGTGTGACTACCCCTACGATGAATGTCAAACTGTCTCCGTTTTTCAAGACAAGCTATGAGCAGAATTAATGCTGGAGAATTATTCTATCAGTCATAAACTCCCGCGCTCGCGTCCTCCGCTCACGGAATTCATCTGATATGATGCCTTTTCTATATAAACACCGGTTGCGCCGTTGTTTTCATGTGGGTGTGTAGAGCTGCATACACTATTCTTCTTAAATACGCCGGTATTGCTGCCGTTCATATACTTTTCATGATAGCCAACATTTCGATCCTGCGTGCAATGCAGTTCGCAGTCACTGGACGTGTATGGGTTGATGATGTAAAACACCGGACAAGTTTTCTTGCGCGCACCCGTTTTTAACTTGTCTTGACTGTCGTACAGTCTGACATTAATGACAACTGAGATCCCACAGTGTGACATGATCATCATGTTCGTACAGTCTGACAAGTACAATCCTAAAGGACTCTTAAAAAATTGCACAGTGTGAGCCGGGCTTCACTTGAGAAGCAAAATACTTTTTTTATAAGAAATTGATCAGAGCGATCAATTATTTTGATAGATATTTGTTCTTGTTTTAGGCATAAACTAATCAGTTTTGTTCAGTTTCTCAAAAAATCTCAAGTAAATGTGTCGATTTAAGGATGTGTAGATATTGTTTTGTGTGCTTGTTTGTTTTTTGGAAGTGTATGCAACATTTAATGCCATGACTTAAAGACGAATTTAAGACTTTCTACTCCAATTCCTACTCCAAAGACCTTTTAAAGGCCTTAATTTGTGGAAGGGAAGAATTTTGTAGTTTGTATTTTTTTACAGTGCATGCAACATTTAATACCATGACTTGAGGGCTTTCATTTGTGAAAGGGCGAATTAAGACTTTTAAAGACCTTTTTTGGACCCAAAAAAATGTATAAAAAATATCCTTTATTTTATTTATTTATTAGAATTTAATTAATTATTCGCTTTTCATCAACTTGCAATTTTTACATTAGTTAGTAGTTTGTGTGTGTGTGTGTGTGTGTGTGTGTGTGTGTGTGTGTGTGTGTGTGTGTGTGTGTGTGCAATGCATGCAACATTTAATTCCATGACTTTATGCATTCAAGACTTTCAGCTCCAGTTTAAGACCTTTTTAGGCCCTTAATTTGTGGAGGGGTGAATTAAGATTTATAAAGACCTTTTGAAGACTCACCGAAACCCTGTGTTTAAACATGATCCATTATCTAGGATTTAATTATTAATTTAATTTTCATCAACTCACAAACCACTAGTTTGGGGAACCTGGTCTAATGTAATGACATCCAGACATTTGTAGGTGTAGTTTTCATGGCTGCCGTATGACTGCCAAAGCATTAATGAATGATTGATGTCGCTTCACCTGCAGTTGAACAAACATCTCTTCAGAAGTGAAGACTCTGGGCTACAGGAACCCCTGCTATCTCTCTGCACTCGGCTGTGAAGTCTGTCACAGTGTATATCCTGATCCTCTGTAGATGTTAAAGCACAAACTATTCGTACGGCACACAGAGGTAAATCCAGACATCACTAAAACCGTCACGGCCAACGTGCGAAGCCTGCCGAAGTTCAAATAGCAGATTTTGTCAGAGCTTAGCCTCGACAGAGCTGCAGATTTGCATTTTGAGCCGTAAAGTTTTTGAAGACTGTTTCGGAGGTAAACATGATGTTTTCTCGCTGTTGTAATCCCGTTACACTGATGCTCAGTCACATTAGTCATCCTGAGATATAGAGAAGTGTCATGTGAGGAAAACTCATATAGCACCCGTGACTAATAGCTCTATAGTCAAAACCTGGCTGAATTCAACAAGCTCGCTCAATTACACCCTCCGTCAATGTCAGATGTCAGCTCCTGATGAATGCAGTGGCTAACGCACAGTTTTACAGAGGAGTTTCACCAAGGACTGGGACGGCTCTATCGAGCAACAAAATCTGAGCATTTATTTATTTATATAGGTTTATTTTTGCAGATGCACCACAGTCAAACGCTGAAGGTCTGAGATGGTTTGATATCTATTTATAATCGGCTTCAATTGTGTTGCAGCACCACATTATTCACATCCGCCCCTTCAATACAATTCATATCAGCAATTACATATCATAATCACACAGAGAGTACTAAACATGGCATGAACATCATCTAACGGAGAACAGAGACACTAAAAATAAATTATGTATACGTGTGTGCATGTGTGCCGTATGCTGTATGTGTGTGTATATAGGTGGTGACAATTCTAGGGGCCCCCACCGCCCAGGGGGCCCCACAAAATACCAGGAATTAGTAGTGCGCTAATTTTTTTAACGCACGATTAGCAGCCCATGTTCTGTTTGAATAATTCAGTCAATATTTTATTCATTCCGTTGTATAACTGAGAAACAGTATAATGATATACCACAAAAAAGCAGTGCAATTTGGTTCCATTTAGCTGTATTGTACAGTATATGATATGTGTGTGTGGGGGAGGGCCCAAACAAATGTAACAATAAATAATAAATGTACATTTTGCATGTTCAGAAGGGCCCCCAAGTCCTCTAGCTACGGCCCTGCATGTGTGTAAACAGTGTTTGTGTCAGTGTGCAAAGAAAGAGAAGTAATTGTGAACCTGGTTTATTTTGTGTGTGTGTAGACATGAACAAGTTCTTTGAAAAACATCTATGACCTTTGAAACATGTCTACTCTTCATGCTTTATGTTGACTATGGTTTCAATAATAATATACATACAATTTTTTTTTTAAAGCATCCATATTTGTCCATGCCCATGTTGACTTAGAGTATTAAAAACTTGAAAAGTATTATGATTTAAGGTACATTCAGATATAAAAATGTGCACTATGCGATAAATTTTTTAATCGAATGACATATATATATGAATGTATATGTATATATGTATGTAAATGTATGCATACACACATATATACATACGAAGAGTTTATTTGCAAAAACAGATGTCATTTTTTTTCAAAAATCATGTTTTTATTATGTTATTATCATGTATTTATTGTGTTAGTTAACTATTTTTTTTTGTGTTATTTTTACTTAATCAAAATAACCCAACTGCAGTTTGATTAAGATTAATTGGAATGAATTAATCCATATAAATAAACATAAATTAAGAGAATATATTCCATTAAAAATCTCGCTCACACACACACATACATATAGTGTAAAATAAATATACATAAAAACATGCATTTAAACAAACTAAAACTGGGCTTGATTGGTCTGAAATTGCAAAACAGCTGAAAATGAAGTTTGAAGTTTTAGGCAAATTGTGTTATAGGTGGTTACTAGGCAGTTGCTAAGGTGTTCTGAGTGGTTGCTAAGCAGTTGATACAGCATGATCCATCGACAGAGAGCCAGACTCAGAAGACTCCATCAGTGTAAGTCTGAGGGTTTTCTGGGATATTTCATTATCTGCTTGAAGTCTGATCAGTAAGAACAAGATAAAACCTCCGAAGTCAGAACAAGCTGGAGGTCTGCGGTGAGTCTTCTTGCTCCACGAGGATTCAGAGTCAGACATCTCGCTCTTAGTTCTGAGAGAAGCCTGAGGTGAGTTCACACTAGCAGTATGTTAGCTCACATAATAAATCAAACACACGTGTCAGTTTGAGTTTGTGTCTGACTATCGTGAAACCGATAAAACAAACGCATCAAACCTCATTAACACCGCGTGAGTCACTGACGTCATGAAAAGTCACGGTCTCCAGTTCTTCGAGTGACTATAAAACACTGTCGTATCTTCAGAAAGGCTTTTGTTTTCATTTGCGCTGCATCTGTCATCTGTTGTGTAGGAGAGGTGCGGTTGTGACATCTGTTCAGCCTGAGCTAATAATATCTCTCATACGGCAAGAACTAAAGCACATCAACAAGATTTACAAAGCAAATAAGATAAAAAAGCCAGCCTGAAATAAACCACTACAGACAAGATAAACTAGTTTACTGACAAGGTGTACGGTGATAGTGCTGTTTTCACTTTAACACTTATCTGCGTGTCAGGACCATGTTATCTGGGAATAACGGCACCGTATCACAACACAACAGATGTAAAAGCATCTGGAATTCTGCACTGATCTTATTCATCAGAGTTTAGGTGCATTATTACTTTCCAAAACCATCAATCTTTAAAGGAATGTCATTAGGTTATGGAAGCACAGCTAACTGTGCCACAGAGTAAAAATGCTGGGTTAAATACAACCCAGCGCTGGGTAAAATATGGACAAACCCAGCGATCGGGTTGTTTTCAACCAACAGTTGGGTTAAATGTTTAAACCAACCTTCTGGGCAGTAACCCAACCGCTGGGCTTGTCCATATTTTACCCAGCGCTGGGCTGTATTTAACCCAGTGTAATTTCAACTTTTTCCTCACTCAGTTCTATAGTAATAATAATAATAAATAAACTCAAATTTCTGAAAAGAAAAGTTCAAATAGTGTGATATAATCTTGAAAATATGTGAAATGTCCAAATTGTTCATTTTTTCTTGAGAAGGAACGTCCAAATTATGATATAAACTTACATTTCTGAAAAGAAAAGTCCAAACTGTGACAAACTTGCATTTCTGAGACAAAAAGTCCAAATTGTGAGAAATAAACTGAAGAAACGTCCAATTGTGAGATATAAACTACATTTCTGAGAAAAAAGTCCAAATTGTGAGAAATAAACTGAAGAAACGTCCAAATTGTGATATAAACTGCATTTTTAAGAAGAAAAGTACAAATTGTGAGATATAAACTGCATTTCTGAGAAGAAAAGTCCAAATTTTGCGATATAAACAATTATGCAATATAAATTGTGAGATTTAAACTCACAATTTTGAGAAAAAAGTCAGAACTATAGAATGTTAACTGCCAATTCAGAGAAGAAAAGTCCAAATTATAAACATAAAAGAAAAAAAATTCAGAATCATGAGATAAAAAGTTGCAGTTACCTTTTCATTTTTTTTTAATTGGTCAGTTTCTATATTAAGCAAATGCACCAGAAATAACGCAACACCAGCAGACGTATATATACAGCACCTTTCCTTACAAAGCACACAATCTATCACAAATCTGATCTGAAGCGTGACATGGAGGTTTTAAAGCAGTCGAGTGCCTCTCTTCCCATAATTCTCATCACCATCAGCGATCCCGAAGGTCCAAGAGCAGCAAAAACAACAGAATGGAGAGCATCTCTGTCCTTACAGACAGCTGACCTCTGAATAATTCACAAAACACCAGCTGTAAAAGAGAAACTTTACAAACAGACGAGACAGTCAGAAAGAATAAAACACCCTGTTCATGATCAGAAATTCATTCATGCTCCACAAACACTGTATGATTGCATGAGGATGCTTGGCATTTTCTGCCTGCCGAATGTTATTAAGATCCGTAACCTCGTGGTCACATTTTCTCATAGACCGAACGGACCCTCGAGGTACAACAAACACCTTCTTACATTTACATGGTAGAAATGTGATACGCAGTTTATTCTGAGGGAATGATTTTGTTGGTGAATCCTGTGACATTAATCCTCTAGCGTGCAGCTCACAGACAGACTGAAGCGTGCGCAGGACACACAATTCTACAATCAATCATAAACAAACCTCAGTGCATAGCAGCACCAAACACACACATCCATACGACACAAAATCACATCAGATCTGTTCAATATCTCAATTGTTTTTGCTGGACAGCAGTGAGTTTTTTTTACTGTTTCTCAGATGTTTTCCTCTCACTCTCAGTAACTGAGAGAAAGAGCATCAGACTCTCAGAAACTTCTCAGATTAATCCATGTTAGTTTTACAGCTCTATACTCTGACTCTGTGTCAAGTTTTGACTCATTTGTGTCTTTTTATTTCACCAAAGAAATTTTAGGGAGAATCATTTGAGAAACTTAAGCAAAACTAAAACATGACATCTGATCTATAAAAGAGCAACATCTGACCAATATAGCTTACTATTGAACAGTAAGAAAATAACAATTGCATCTAAATAAATAAATAAATTATTCTCATATATGCAATGGTATATTATGAACAATTGATAAATAAATAAATACTGTGTGTGTGTGTGTGTGTGTGTGTGTGTGTGTGTGTGTGTGTGTGTGTGTGTGTGTGTGTGTGTGTGTGTGTGTGCGCGCGCGCGTGTTTTTGTGACAAATGAGGACATACATTTGTATAATGACATGGGTATAAAACTATTATTCTAAAAACTACATTATAGTTTTTAAAACTAAACTACATATACTAAACTAAAAACTACACACACACACACACACACACATATTATTCATTTAATTATAGGCTCATGAAAATGCATGTTCCTCATATGTGACCCTAACCACAAAACCAGTCATAAGGATCAATTTTTCAAAATTGAGATTTATACATCATCTGAAAGCTGAATAAATAAGCTTTCCATTGATGTATGGTTTGTTATGATAGGACAATATTTGGCCGAGATACAACTATTCGGAGATCTGGAATCTGAGGGTGCAAAAAATCTAAATATTGAGAAAATTGCCTTTAAAGTTGTCCAAATGAAGTTATAATAATGAGATTTTCTCCCCACTTTCCTTTGTTTTACTTCAATGATAGCTGACAATTTTTTGAATGAAAGATCAAAAAGATAAACAATGCAGATTTATTTTCACAGCCATCTTTGCTCATATTTACCAAGGGTGCCAATATTAGTGGAGGGCACTCATATATATATATATATATATATATATATACTCACACAAGGCTGCTAAGCAGTTGCATGATACATAGACAGAGAGCCAGACTCAAAACACCCCATTAATGTATGTCTAAGGGATTTCTGGGATATTTCATTACCTTTAGCACAACCACATTACATGTGAGCAATAAAGAACAAACTCTGAGCAATGCATTTTTCTTTAGGCAAAGGGTTTTTTCCATAAAAATCACAATCACACACTCCTGAACTGACATAAACAGGCACAAACCAGTAATCTTGCCGGTTTACCTGCAGAATCCTCCTGTAATGCTGACGGTGGCGGATGGGTTGACACAGATAACAGCTTCCTCCACTATAATCTTCAGAGCGCTGGCCTCTGTCCTGCTCACCGGCTTACTGATGTCCTCATAAAACAAGAACCCTGCGACCAGAGCGGATGAATAAAAGATTGAAAGACAAACACCCACCAACTGTTGCACAAACTAGACTTTTACACTGTCTGAAGAAAATGTGAGAGGAGTTTCCCTGCGAAAACTCACTGGATTTGGAGAAATGTAGCATTGCATCAGTGTCTCAGCAATGGATGCTCTGCAGTGAATGGGTGCCGTCAGAATGAGAGTCCAAACAGCTGATAAAAACATCACAATAATCCACAAGTAATCCACACCACTCCAGTCCATCAGTTAATGTCTGGAGAAGACAAAAGCTGAAACAAATCCATCATTAAGATGTTTTTAACTTCAAATCATTGCTTCAGGCTAAAATATGGAGTCCATAATCCATAATAACGCTCCTCCAGTGAAAAAGTCCATCTCTTGTTGTCTCTCACATCAAAATCCAGCCACATATTTGTTTAGAGCTGTTTTGGCTTGTAAACGCTGCTTGATCTGTGCAGATTTCTCTCCTGATTCAGATCAGACCACTTTTTCACTGGAAGAAGTGTTATTATGGATTATGGACTCGCATTTTAGTTAAAAACGTCTTAATGATGGATTTGTTTCAGCTTTTGTCTTCTCCAGATGTTAACTGATGGACTGGAGTGGTGTGGATTACTTGTGGATTATTGTGATGTTTTTATCAGCTGTTTGGACTCTCATTCTGACGGCACCCATTCACTGCAGAGTATCCATTGCTGAGACACTGATGCAGAGACACATTTCTCCAAACCTGATGAAGAAACAAACTCATCCTAATCTCGGATGGCCGGAGTGTGAACACACTTGCAGCACATTTACATTTTTGGAGAACTATTGCTTAGAAATATACAGAGTAGACATTCCTGGTTTTTATCTTGGAGTTTTTGATCTGCTTTCTAATATTGTGAACGTCTTCCCTTGTGCTGCTGTCACATTTAATAGAGCACAACCAATGGTTTCCAGAAATAAAAAACCCATTAATTTTCTCCATAGAGAAAACGACTTTCAGTGATAAAGCACCTTGAGTGACAGACTTGAGTGCACTTTAAAGTTGCTTTGGATAAAAGCATCTGCCAAACGCATAAATGCAAATGTAAAACATACTTCACCCAAAATCGTAAAGAGATTTTTGTATATCTCTGAATACATTGCAATGAAGTTAAAATACATATGATATATATGATTTCAAAGTTACCAAGTTTGGAGAACATAAGATTTTAAATGTTTTTGAAAGAAGTCTCTTCTGCTCACCAAGGCAAGTAAAAATTGTGAAATATTATTATTACAATGTAAAATAGCTGTTTTCTATATGAATACGGTATATTGTAAAATATAATTTATTTCTGTGATGCGCAGCTGTATTTTCAGCATCATTACTCCAGTCTTCAGTGTCACATGATCTTCAGAAATCATTCTAATATACTGATTTGCTGCTCAAGAAACATTTCTGATTATTATCAATGTTGAAAACAGTTGTGCTGCCCAATATTTTTGTGGAAACCGTGATGCATTTTATTTTTCAGAATTCTCAGATGAATAGAAAGTTTAAAAGAACAGCATTTATTTGAAATAGAAATCTTTTGTAACATTATAAATGTCTTTACTAGCACTTTGATTAATTTAATGCATCCATGTCAAATAAAAGTATTAATTTCTCTCAATAAATACTGTAAATATTTAATAAATACTGTAAACATTATAAGTGGAGACGGATGCATGCTGCTATAATTAGATAAAGCACTTTTAGAGAAAAGCATCATATATTTTATGTCATTCACTGAACTTCAAAATAAACACAACACAAGCGCACAGCCAGAGAAAACACACTGAAATCCGAGACCTTTTCCAACAGGAGCGCGTCTGATCCGCCTCTCACCGGACTGGAAATCTCCCAAACCAGATCTGCATAATTGTTTAAAGCTAGCGTGTTGTTTATAGATCAGCAGGTCGTAAATGAGCGCCTGAAGACAGCGGTGGAAAATTACGAGGCCTGACGATTGAAAAACACTAGCGGTGTGCCTCATTAAACTTACAGTAGATTTTCCTAAACAATCAGTAATTAACAACACGGCCCTCCATCATAAATCCATATTAAGACCATAAAACAACAGGTCAGATGAGGCAATCGCTTTAAACGCTAACAATAAAATCATTTCATAATTCATAAATGAGATGACAGCGGGAACACGGCTGGCCTTTTCCCAGCCTGATTGATGAGCTCTGAATGTATAACAACCAAAACTGTGGCCATTCTCCCTCTTCCTTCCGCCTCCCGGGAGGCTTTTAATACGTGACGCTCCACATGAAACCAGACTCATCGATAAGTGTATTTATATTCTGAGGGGTTTTGTGTGCGAGGCTCCCGAAGCACAGTACAAGCACAGTACGAGCGGTAAACAGTGTGATTTCAGCAGTGCAGGAGCCCTCGGTCCCAGACACACACCGTCAGAGGCCGACAGCTGCATAAAAATGCCCAGCAAATGAGTGTGGTTTGGCAGGAACATTTATCACGTCTACACTGTGTTTTACTCAGAGAGAGAGAAACAGAGAGGAGGTCTGGCTTAAAAAACATTCAAACACTTCTAGAAAAAGTGATTCTGCTGTGAAAACATTATAAACTGTGGTAAAACAGTGTCGTTTTGGACACATACTCTGGTGAGTACTGTAAGTGCAGGGTAAAAACATGGTATTTCTGGAAGTGCTTTAGAATACCAATAAGATACTAGAGCTGGGAATTGGCATAAACCTCCCAATTCTATATTATAGTGATTTTGAGCTGCCGATTCCATATATATACACATATATACATATGTGTGTATATATATACATATATACTGTATATTAGTATTTTTACTAAGCATTTTTATTAATTTAAATATAAAATTGTTATTACAAAAGTAGTTTAATTCATTGAAAAAAGTAATAATAAATTGAGTTATCTTTCAAATAAATATTTAGCTGCCACTTAAATATGTATTGAGACTTTGAGGTTTTTTTTTTATTACTGTTAGTATTAAGTAATGATTTCTTAAGTATTTTTTAATGCATTTAGCATTTTATACATTTTGGCTCTCTGTGTCCAGGATGATAATTGCTGTTTATTTTTTTATTTTTAAAAAGAAAAAAGAAATCCAAAGCACTTCTTCTGGTCCAAAACAAGTTTATATTTGCTTTAAACCCAACCAAAGAGCACCTTCTGGGATTACTTCACAAGGTCCTTTCAGCAAGTAGTGCTTCAAGATGTCTCCTACGATCATTTAAAAAGTTCTGTTTACAATCATTTAAAAAGTAGCCATTTTATTAAGTATTTTTATTGAGTATGAAATATATTTTATTAAGTATTTTTTAAAGCATTTAGCATTTTATACATTTTGGCTTTCGATGTCCAGGATGTTAATTTCTGTTTAACTACTTTAAATGTTTAAATATTAAAATGATGTATTATGTTTACATATATAAAATAGCCTATAATCTTTTGATTAAGACTAAGAAATGAAATAATAAATTATATTATAAGAGTGTATATTCGGAAGTGCATTTGAATTAATGTTGCCTTGACATCTATCTTTTCACACCGCATCAGTGTTTATGTAACACATAAAGGCAATACGTGAGCAGATACAAAAACAAACAAAGACTTGTCTAAACTTGACTTGACTAGACTAGACTAGACTGACTTGACTTGACTTGGAACAAAACATAAGAAACTCACCAACAGAGGATTACACAAACAACAAAGCTAGAGCCGAGATAACGGCAAAATGAGGGCTATATATATCAAACAAAGAGGGTCACATGACATAAACCAACCAAAGACAAAACAGAACTAGCAACCACATGACAAGACAATGAACCAATGAAAACATGACACATGAACTAAGAAACCAATGCCAAGAACACACGAGGGCACAAAGAATCACATGACAAGGAACACGACTGAGGCAAAACTACAAAATTAAAGACATGAAACAATGAACATGAAACAAAAGCCATGTCAAGTTTACCTGCGGTCTGCATGCGGTTCAGTCTGATGCTGGGTTCACTCAGGACCTGTTCAAACGTCCGCAGTCCTCTAAAGAACCAGTTCTCTGCCGTTTTGGGTCCGACCCCGAAGACACTGCTGAACAACTGAGCCACAAACACATGAAGACACACATTAACACATTAACACATTCACACACACATACACTCTCGCTCATCCCTGTTGAAAAAAACAACATATGCTGGTTAGGTATGTTTTAAAGCATGGCTGCTGGTTTGAGCTGGTTTAAGATGGTCTTTAGCTGGTCATGTGCTGGTCCTAAGCTGGTCCTGAGCAGTAGCTTAAACCAGTTTAAACCAGCAGCCATGCATCAAATCATACCTAACCATCATATGCTGGTTCTTCAACAGAGATCCACCTGCTAATCTCTGAAGTCCTGAGAGACTCACTTTACCTTCATAGTCCGATACCTCTCATCATTCAGTATCTCTTTAACTCTGGAGGAAGAGCCGCATTCAATGATCTCCTGTGAAGATAGAGACGTCAGACACGCCTGAGTCACACAAACCGCTCAATCCAGCTCAACGTATTCATGAGCTGTTATGATTAAACACGCTAACTGTGAACAACACACACACACACATGGCATCCTAGTTAATTGCAGCTTAATAAGTCTAATGAAACGCTCGTTGCGTTGTCTCCCATCGCTCTGGCGCTGTTGTGAAGATGCTTTATTTGATGTCTTACAGTCTCTCAGCCTGCAGGAAGCACAATCAGTGTATTAATCACATTCACAGTGTGTTGCTTTCACATTTATCACTGTGAATGTGGACGCAATGATTGACTTTCCCATCAAACACGCTTACCATTAATCACAGAAGTTACTTAAAGTCTCGGGAATGAACATTTGGAGAATCATCACCTTCATATCAATCCATTTTCACAGTGTTTCACAGAAGAAAGTCAATGTCATGAGGGAGAGTAAATGATGACTGAATGATCATTTTAGGGTGAACTAGTCATTTAATTGTCTGTATTTGTTTAAGCAGTTGGTGGAAAGCTGTACGCACTTCATTATCATCAAAGAAATGGAAAGCACTAGATATGAGGGCCAATATAGAGACGTTAGAGTTTTGATTTGATGTTTTATTACTCTACATGCTGTCAGTAATCCCACAACTTTCAACACAAAGGAAAACTCAATTATTAAAAGCTAATTGTCTTTAATTTTTAAAACGGCATGATATTACAAGTTGTTCTTTGTATTCTCCAGACTTCGGCTGTCAAACAAACACAAAAACACAAACTCACAAACACAAATACGGCAGGATCTTCAACTAAATGTAGGAGAATCTCATAAAAACATGTCACAATTAACCCCAAAGTCAAAAGGAAACAGAAAATGTTCCTAAAATAAGCTTTTATATGGTCTTGAACATGATATTTTATATAATCCTGATAAGAGTGTGGTTATGATTTGCAGAACTAAGGAGGATAAAAGTATACATTTTCCAGTTTTTAAGTTGTCTAAGAAGAGTCTCACTGTGTGTGCGAAAGTAAAATACCTTGGACATATTATCACTGAACGCATGACAGATGATGAGGATATTGAAAGGCAACGGCGTATGATGTATATGCAGGCAAATATACTTTTACGTAAGTTTAGTTTCTGTTCAGATGAGGTGAAGGTGTCACTTTTTAAAGCATATTGTACAACACTTTATACTGCCCATTTGTGGTGTAACTACAGAGCATCTAGTTTACAGAAGCTGCAAGTAGCTTATAATGATGCAATGACAATCTTACTAAGAAGACCTAGATGGCATAGTGCAAGTGAAATGTTTGTGAGTGTAAGAGTAATCACTTTTAAAGCACTGTTACGAAATCTTATGCATAGATTTATCTGTCGGCTTAATGCTTCTAAAAATGAAATTATTGTGGGTTTATCAGATATAAGGGTTAGTACTACCCGGTATCAGTCAAAGCTGTGGACACACTGGTACTGCTGTATTTTGTAACTCTTTATGTTTGCGATGGATCCTATGGGTTTGTATATGTTGTTTATTGTCTTTTTTAAATCTGGACCTTGAGTCTGTAATAAAAGTTTGATTGATTGATTGATTGATATATATATATACATATATTAGAAATCCTGATTATACAGTTTAATATAATGTAATGTTATGCTCACCAAGGCTGTATTTATCTGATTAAAAACAGAGTAAAACAGTAATATTGTGAAATATTTTTACAATTTAAAATAGCTGTTTTCTATGTGAATATATTGTAAAATGTAATTTATTCCTGTGATCAAAGCTGAATTTTCAGCATCATTACTCTTCAGTGTCACATGATTCTTCAGAAATCATAAATATTTAAAGCTTCAAATAACATTTAAATAAATTATATTATAATTTTGTACTATACACTATATGTATATAAAAAGGAAATAAATATCTGAAATCTCAAAATATATTTATAAATCCTGAATATGAAGTATTTGGCCAAATTTTAGGACCATAAAGCATTATTTAAACATTATTTAAATTGTCATTTAAGAAAGCAGTTAAAATACTATTACAATTTTTTTTACATTTAAATTGCATAAATCAAAGGCAATACATCTAATACTTTCTTAAATGACAATTTACATAATATATTAGTAGTGAGAATTTTAGGGGGAAATGTGCTTAATTGTCATAACAATAATCTTTAAAAAAAAATTGGTTTTGCTTGTAGGGTGAAATATGACCCGGACACGTTCTCGACAGATTTGAGCTTCACCATTTTCTCTCATTTAAAACCTACTCAAACTTCTTTTTTTGTCAAATGTTTGGCTCTTTCTTTCTTTCTTTCTTGCATCTTTCCCCCTCAGGAACACAAACAGCGGCGGTGTGAAAGCGTATCAGAGCAGCTCAGATGACTGCTGATGTGTGTGGAGTGAGAGGAGAGAGACGGACGAGGCTCAGCGCTCTCTCACCTCGATGATGGCCCTGCTATGTTCTCCCAGGCAGGGCAGATGCTGCGTCTCCTCCAGGCGTCTCAGAGCAGCGGGGAGGCTCTTGAGCACAGACGCGGCCCTTCTGAACGCCAGGCTCGGCCCCTGATTCCCACTGAACTCCAGGTTCTCCGCCAGGACCTCCAACGCATCCTACAGCAGCAGACAGGAGGAGATGTTTGTCACATGTCACTCAATTATTAAAAGCTAATTGTGTTTAATATTTAAAACAGCATAATATTACGAGTTCTTCCTTGATTTTCCAGCTTCAGCTGTCAAACACAAACACACAAACACATGCTGAAAAACTGCAGGATCTTCAGATAAATGCAGGTGAATCTCATGAAAACATGCCCAAAATACATTTAACCACAAAATCAAAAGAAAACAAAATCATAATGGTTCTAAAATAGCCTTAAAATAGCAATAATAAAAAATTATATAGAGAGCCAAATAGCACATAATGAAATTCTAAAGCATAAAATAAAGAAATAAATATTTCACACACATAACTAACACTAAGACCATAAAACAATTTTTGTTACTTGAAAAAAAAAAAAACTTTAACTGAAATATAATAAAATATATAAAAAAAACTAATTTAGTTGCCAAAGCAAAATTTATTGAACTAAAACTAAAATTAATGAAAATTATATAGACATATATATATATAAAAAAAAAAAAAATAATAATAATAATAATAATAAAATTAAATTAAAAAATGAAGAAAAAAAATGAAAATATTAGAAAAAACTAATATAACCATTAACATTGTTTTACATTTAAATGAGCATAAATAAAACACAGTTCATCAAATATTTTCATAAATTACCATTTTAATAATATATCATTTTTTACACATACTTTAATGAGAATTTTAGGGGAAAATGTGCTTAATAGTCATGACAATAATCTTCATAACAATATAATTTACTAATTTTGCTTTTAGGGTGAAATACGACAGGAGATGAAGTATGAAAAACTAAAATAAAACAGTGCTTTTATCACTCATTTATTAAATTATCTTTCATTTTAAAGCGGCGTAATATTACAAGTTATTACATTGTATTTGTATTTTTTATTTTATTTATTTAGTTTGTTTTTGTAGTTGCCCAAGCAAAATTTACTGAACTAAAACTAAAATGAAAGAAAACTATATAGACAGATATAAAATTAAAATAAAACTAATCTAAAAATCTAAAACTAAAATCAAAACTCAAAATATTATAAAAAATCATTCAAAATGTCTCAATGACAGTAAAATATATATATGACATCTATAATATCTTATATAAATGATATATGATTTTTTTGATAAATATCTAAATAATAAATATAAATTGGTAAATAATATATTTCTCTGCCAGGACCTCCAGCGCATCCTGCGGCACAGAGACGGTGAAGAATGACAGGCGGAGATGAAGTGTGAAAAACACCGAAAATATGACTGAGGAAAAAATGTATAAAGGTCAAATAAAAGGCAGCAGGAGTGAGGAAAACAGATGAAAAGAGAGAGTTAGTCAGGTGTAGGTTTACACGGGCTGCGCAGTGACCCGTGCCGGTGGTGGACAGCAATCAGAGAGTGTGCTCTGTATTCTTCCCATCATGCTGTGCTCCTGTGCATGCCAGGCGTTTTTCAGATGACCTCACAGTGACTCGTGGCTCTGTGATCGGTGGAGAGGAACCTGTCATTTTCCACTTGTTCACAAGCGTTTCCCTGAGGGCCGCTGGCACACGTGTGCACACGCTACTACATCATATACACTCTTAAAAATAAAGCTGTTTTCACAGCGATGCCATACAGGGGTCTTCAACTCTGGACCTCGAGATCCATTTTCCTGCAGAGATTAGCTCCAACCTGGATTAAACACAGCTACCTGCAATTTTGTATTGATCCTGAAGACCTTGGTTAGCTTGTTCAGGTGTGTTTGATTAGGGTTGGAGCTAAACTCTGCAGGAAAGTGGACCTCGAGGTCCAGAGTTAAGGAACCCTGCAAGAACACTGAAGAAAATGATTCATTGAATTTAATACTTTTTTTTAAGGTAAGTGGTTGCAATCAATTTATTTTAGCTACATTCAAATAAATTTAGTTGACTAACTATCAACATTTTTTTTTTTATTTAAATGTAGCTAAAATAAATCGTTTGCAACCACTTACCTTAAAAAACTTTAGTATAATTTTTTCAGTGAAACATTCAGTCAAAGGTTCTTTAAAGAAGCATCTCTTTCTTACCTTTTTATAATCTGAAGAACTTTCTTTCGCCACAAAGAAGCTTTTGTGAAACAGAAAGGTTCTTCAGATGTTAAAGTTCTTTATGGAACCATTTAGACAAAAACGGTTCTTCTGTGGCATCATGAAGCACCTGGGTCAAAGACGTTAAGATGTCCACATCAAAAGAAATTTACAAAAGTGATTTTATGTCCATATAAGCACATTAAATGTAAGTAAAGTGTCGACTTTTAAGGTTTCAAATAAGTTTTTGGAGAATAAAATGTCAAAATTTGGTTGAAATAATGTTACATTGTCATTCAGTGTAACACAATATTTATGTAAAAATTCAAACAACATGTTTATTCTGACTTGTACATATTAAAATATATAAAAGAATAAGGGAGCATATTACATTTTATTGTGTTTTAAATGAGTAAAAAAATCTTACTGACAAATAGGCAAAACCTAGGATAGTGGCAAATTTAAAAAATGTACAACTAATTAGTATTTGGGGTGAAAGTAATTAGTCTTTTAATATGTCATAAACTGATTTTTGTTGTAAATATGCCTGACAACATTGTTACACTGAATGACATTTTAGTGGGTGTCTTCTGTAAATCAGGGAAAAGTGTATGATATTTATTTTTTTGCTCAGAAAAACAAAAACAAAATTGCAATTAAATTAACAGAAAACTTTTTTAATTGGGGGGGGGGCAACAACAATTTAATGCAGTATTACACTAATTGTTTTTATACTTAAACCCTTTTTGGTCTTTGACCCACCTTGATTTTTAAGAGTGTACTGTATGAAGTTTGCTGCCTAAACCTTTTTATAAACTTGATTGTACAAGTTACAACTTAAATTACATTAAACTGACTTTAAAAACATCAAGTTGAATTTCATGTTACTTGAAATTGTGCAGCTTATTTTGATGAGTTAAACTAATGTAAATTACATTATTGATCATATCATTTCTACAGTACAGTGGCAGTCAAAATCAGCAAAATTAGGTCATAAAATAAGCTACACTATGTGGTCAAAAGTATGGAATTATTACAGTTGTTCTCTTTTGCTCAACAAGGATGCATTTATTTAGTCATTAATACAGTAAAAATTGTAATATTGTGACATATTATTACAATTTAAAATAGCTGTTTTCTATCTGTATATATTTTAATTTAAAATGTAATTTATCCCTTGAAATAAAATCTGTAAAATCCACAAATCTATAATAGATCAGTGGTAAGACCTTAAAATAAATAAATAAATAAATAATAATAATTTTATTCATACTTTATTTTAAGAATGTGTAAAGATTTCAGAGGAATTTCAAATAAATGCTATTCTTTTGAACTTAAAAAAAATAATGTATCATAGGGTCTAATATACTGAATATTGAGCAACAATGAAGATGATGAAGGATTTACAGTTTCTACATACAGTAACTAATTTATTTGTATTTTTATTCAATATATAAATATGCATTGTTTTCATTTAAAAACTGTACTATTGTGAAATATTATTACAAATAATGCAATATTACAAAACTTGAAATATCTGTTTTCTATTTCAATGTATTTATTTATTTATTTAATTATTCCTGTGATGGCAAGGCTGAAGTTTTTAATAAAATAAAAAAATAACAACAAAAAAAACCTGTGTGCATAACTAAGAAAAAATGCTTTCTAAACATTTAAAACACTGAACATTTTGAACGTTCAGAGAACATTCATAAATCATGTTTTTATAACTTCATAGGAACATTACCCCAAACGTTCTCAGAACATTTTTTCATCATCTGGATGTGTGCTTGCTTGCATTTCTCTGACTACAGCAGCTTGAAGGAAACTCTATCGCCCCCTTGAGTGCTGAGGTTAGTCAGGAGAATAACAGCAGCACAGGTTTAGTATGTACAACGACCCGGTGTGAATCAATACATGCAGCCGCTTTGTTTTCATGACATGAATGTGCCCAGACATATATAAAAACCCTCCCGACCGTGACATACACGACACCCTTGACACCAAACACACACACACACACACACACACACACACACATGCACAGTACTGGTTAATGAGAGCAACGGGCCGGTGGTCACGGGGTCGAGTCCTGCCGTGCTGTGAGTGTGTGTGGCGAGGATGAGGATGAGAGTCCTGGAGTGTGAGGACAGCGGGAGCGTGTGTGAAGAGTGTGTGTGTGTGTGTGTGTGTGTGTGTGTGTGTTTGAGCTCCTGCTGTGCTGAAGGAAACTCTGGAGAGATCACGTCTCACTGAGAACTCAAGACGAGATCTGCAGCTTTAATGAAGACCTCTGAACACACATCTGCACTGTCTGCTGCTGTAATGCTATGATATTATGTTAGCATTGAGTGTATGATGAATGAGTGGGAGTCTCTGCAATAAGTCTGTAAGGTATTCTTTATTTGTTTGCTGAAGCCCATATGTGTTGCAATGCTAAGTTTAGATTTTTTACTCATTGATTTTCTTCCCCCAGTAGACTTAAAATCAAACTCATATTCTGGGTTATCTGAAGGTTATTGTAAGCCTCAGACCAAACACTGAGCATGATAAATATTGTACACAACCAGGGTAAGTGGTTGCAAACTATTTATTTTAGCTACATTTAGCCTAAATAAAAAAAAAGTTAGTTGACCTAATTTGTTTATTAAATGTAGATAAAATAGCTACATTGATTGCAACCACTTAACATACCTTAAGAGAAAATTAGTAAATTCAATGAATTATTTTCTTCACTGCAGTGAGTTGATCATAGCCTATGTTTGATCAATTAATAGCCTTCTCAAATCATCAAGACTTGCCTAAAATAAAATCTATAGATATAAAACAGTTCAAGCATATCACAATTAGTTTAAATGTTTAACCTATATAAATGTGCGCTGTTAGAGTCCAATAGTTTGTGTGGAGAGAAGCTGAAGCGTGCTCTGCAGGACATGGAGGCACCAGTGCCATCACTGCATCACGAAACAGGTAAGAGTAATACATCATTCGGAACTGTAAAGGGTCTACTTTTATTCGTGTGCACTCACAATATCAACAATAACTCATAATGACTCATCTCTTGAACAGGAGCGCTGCTTTTACAATAAAATAAAATGAAACTCAGCGAATCTCTTGAACAGGAGCGCTTCACAAATATATATATATATATATATAGGAAGCTTTAAACTCAGCGAATTGCTTCACAGACATGACAAATATATATATATATATATATAGGAAGCTTTAAATTACTACTTTCAAACTAAATAATTCAAATCAAAAAATAGAAACTCTTTCAGTAATCCGTAAAGATGCATTTCTCTCTAAAGGCACGTCCAATGAGGAGATGGCGAGTCATTTTTGTTTTCATCACCATAATTGATGGATGTCTAGAATATAAACATAAGGAAAAGCCTAAAACAGGCCCTATTATAATTTGCGTTTTGTTTTATAAGTCTATATAATTTAAAAATAAAACAAATTATAATGGCACAGGCTATATGTAAAACTTTCTCCTAGCTGCTTATGTTACTCTGTTCTGAATACCTGCAACGCAATTTTGTTTGATATGTGAATTATTTAGCAATTTCTTTTTTTTTTTTTCATGCAGCAAACCTTTAAAAATAGTTTTAAAAATTACTTTATTGCATTCCAGATGCTTTTAAAGAACTTTTCACTATACATTTTATGGGTAGCCTAGCTTGAATGTAAAACATTGTCGTGAATTCGTTGTATTCTCATTTGTAAAATAGCCTAATTAATTGTTGTAGGCTAACCTGATCTCGTGATAAAGATGCATACAGCACGAATTTCTGTTTTTATTTGGCGTGATATTTATATGTAGAAATTTACTTTGGCATGGAAAAGACCTGATAAATTCATAATTAATGGCATGGCTGGTTCAGTCGACAGGGATACGGGACACATATGTCACGGTGCACACAGCAGGGAGGAACAAGGACACGCAGACGAGGACGTAAACTCAAATAACAGTCTTTAATGAGGACAAGGCAGGACAAGGCAGGACAAGGCAGGACAAGGCAGGACAAGGCAGGACAGGAAACACCGGGAGTAATGAGTAGACCAGACGAAATCAAACTGAACAGACAGGACTATAAATACACAGGTAAATCATAGATAACGAGACAAACACAGCTGGACACGAATTAACTAATGATCACACTTAACAAGGACAGGAAACAAACCAAATATGGACACAAGAGGCAGGAACACATGACACACACAACAGAACCCTGACAACATAGCTATTTACTGCTGAAATGTTTGCGAGGCAAATCTCAGGTCAGTCTGAGCGCTCATGGTACGCACAGTGCATACAGCCGTACACCTGCAGGCGCCACTGTACACAACAATGGCAGAAGATTTACAGTTTCTATCTACAGTAATTGTCTGACGCTATGCAACTTTACTTTTTATTTATTTGTATTACTTTATTCATTTATTTGATCAAAAATCATCATTGCTCACCAAGGCTACATTTATTTGATAAAAAAAAAATAGTAAAAACAATAATATTGTGAAAAAGGAATACAAATAAATGCTCTATTTCAAATAAAGGATGCTCTTTTGAGCTTTCTATTCATCTGTGAATCCTGAAAAATAAAATGTATCACAGTTTCCACAAAAATATTGGGCAATAATCAGAAATGTTTCTTGAGCAGCAAATCAGCATATTATTATGATTTCTGAAGATCATGTGACACTGAAGACTGGAGTAATGATGCTGAAAATACAGCTTTGATCACAGAAATAAATTACAAATTTTAACAAATTCACACAGAAAACAGTTATTATAAATTATAATAATATTTCACAATTTTGCTGTTTTTATTGTATTTTTAATCAAATAAATGTAGCCTTGGTGAGCAGAAGAGACTTCTTGCAAAAGCATGAAAATAAATATAAATATAAAAAAATAAAAACATAATATATATTATATATTATATTTTCATATATAATATAATTAGTGCTGTTTTGTTTACATAATATATGTATGTGTACTGTGTATATTTATTATGTATATATAAATACACACACATACAGTATATATTTTGAAACTATTTACATGTATTTACATGTTTATATTTATATTCCTATAATTTATATTATAAATAAATATATTTCCTATATAAACATAACCTATTTTTCTGAAATATATACATGCATGTGTGTGTGTGTATTTATATATACATAATAAATATCTCTTAATTTCTCCTGTGCTTTCTATTAAATTAAACACAGCACTTTCTGATTTTAATTGGATTTAGCTCCAAGTTGGTCTATTATTATGGTATGATCTATTTCAGATAACCGCGTCTCTAAACGGCACATAAAAACAAAACTGTGACTGGCTGTTTGAATAAGACAGTCTCTCCTGCCAAAATGTGCTGTTTTTAGCTAAAATAACTGCCGAATGCACCAGATTTTATGCTTGAAACACTGACTATGTGCAGGTGAACCTCTCCTGACTCCAGGGAAAATCTGTTTCTAGTTCTGACAAGTGGACTGAAGCATTGACTTCACTACCAATGCTTTATTTATGTCAGAATACATTTCAAATTCCAATGCTGAACGACTCCATAATGCACTCCTGAATCAATGCAGAACATACAGACACCTGACCTACAATACCGCCCGCATATTCACAACATGAACATTTTTCACAGAGGAACTTTTATTTATGACCACAGAACTGTAGAGCGGCTCTGAAAATAATGGACAAGCCACAAAAAGGCTTTCATCAATGCAGCAGCACATATAATGACCGGCGTATCTGCTGCTGTACGATGTGAATACCAGCCATCAGACGCCTCCTGCATGGGATAACACCGCGCTTTAATGTCTATGTGTGCTGCTTTCATTAGCAGACGTGGCTGTGATTCCCGGTCGGCTGTATGATGAAGCGTGGGGTCGTTACAGAGATTGATTCAGCAGAGAAAGACCTTCTCTAGGCTGCTGTCAGCGCAGCTGTGGCACCAGAGGCCAAGAGATGAAAGCAAACAACACGCGACGCCTGCTCATTAATGTCTATTTACACCCTCCACATTAAATCAGCCAGCATTCATTCACACTCACGCTCTTCTGAGCGCTTTCACAGCGTGACGGTCAGTGCTGCTACATACAGATGTA
This sequence comes from Schizothorax lantsangensis, assembly GCA_027422415.1. Taxonomy (NCBI): domain Eukaryota; kingdom Metazoa; phylum Chordata; class Actinopteri; order Cypriniformes; family Cyprinidae; genus Schizothorax; species Schizothorax lantsangensis. The sequence continues at coordinate 33,182,837 of CM049852.1, read as the reverse complement.
TTGATTGATGTGGAGGCCTGGCAAAGATGGAGAGATGGAGAAAACTTTAAGAAAGTAGTGATGACAGAATGAGAGAAAGAGAAAGAAAGAAAAAAGACACACATTAGCTCTGATTTAAAATGTTTAAATATTTAAAAAATATATATTATTATTATGAAAATTAAGAAAATATATCATATATATACACTATTATATAATTAGATATTACAATTGCTATAATAATAATTATTTATATATAATTCTATATAATGATTCTATTTTATTATTCTATTTTTAATATTATTTATTATTCATGCTAATAAAATAATAATCTTTTTTTTTACTAACTAACTTTTTTAAAAACAGTTGATTTAAATAGTGTTTTTCACAATGCATATTGCATAAAATCGATCCAGCAACCACATAACATGGTAAAAACATGGTAACATGGCAAAAAGCATGTAATAATAATTAATTATATTTAATATATTAAATATTATTGAATATATAAACATGCAAAAATACAACCATAACCATTTTCAACCGTAACAAAAATTTAAAATAGCAACATAATCAATGATGACAGAATGCAAGAAACAGAGGATGAGAAAAAGAGAAAGCTCTCTTTTAAAATGTCTAAATATTAAAAATTATTATTATGATGATTCATAAAATTATTAAGAAAATATTATGTAATAATACATATAATTACTCTAGATTATTTATATATTGTTATTATTATTATTAATACTAAATAAATTATAATGTAATTATTGTAATTACTTTGTTTTTACTATTTGATATTACTTTAAACCAGTTGATTTGAAGTGTTTTTCAAAAAACATATTGCATAAAATCGATCCAGAACACCCTAGCAATCACATAATGTGGGAAAAACATTTTATAATAATAATATTAATTATAATAATAATAATAAAAATATATATAATTTAATATATAAACATGCAAAATTCAACCATGCAATAACAGCAATTCAACATAATATTAATAATAATAATAATACCTATATAAATGATTATTTAATAATTTAATATATAAACATGCAAAAATCATGCCAAAACAACCAGAAAACCTTAGCAACTACACAGCAAAATGCTCAAATCCTCCCAGAACACACCACTATAATTCTCTTATATTAGGAAATGCATATGCTGGACAAACATGAAAACTCCAGGTGAAGTCTGTGTGGAGTAAGAGAAGACATCAGGGTCAGATGGATATTGGTGACTCTTGGGAGCTGTGAAAAGTGCTGTGATTGACAGTCCCAGGATGTGTTTTAGTGGATTCATCACGCTCAGGGGCCGCAGTGTTTCTGACACCTGCACACCAGACACCTGCAGGCCGATCTCTCCTCACTCTCTCCTTACCATCAGTAAACCCAGACTGAGCCTAAACGCTCAACTTCACATCAGCGGCATCAAAAACAAAACTGTTCAGTATCAATTATGCACAGAATGTGGATCAGACCAAACAAAAACATGTTCAATAGGACCAATTGTTACTGGTAAACCTAAACAATCATTTAACCTCTTAACTGTCACTGGGTAATCAGTCTTACTTTTCAGATTCAATTTAGACTAATCTATCCTTTAAAACTGAATTTATGACCAGTCTCGAAGAAAAAAAAATGATGACTGACTTTTTAAGACTAGCAATTTTACAGCGGTTAACAGACCCAACCGAATATATATTTTTTTATATATTTTTTTTATTTAAACTAAATATTTTGCTAAATATTTTGGATTTTAAAATTGCTATAAAATCAAAGTGTCATATATAACTGAGTTATGTTCCACGTTTTAAGTTAATATTACAAAAACTGAGGTTCCTGTGAGATTTTGTTTAGGTGCTTTACCAAAAATAGACATCAGGTTACACCCAAACTCACTAATCACTAATTTATACATTTCTGTCACAATATTACTTCTTCTTCAACAACAAAGATGTTAAAATGCACTATCCGAACTTAAATGGTTATAATTCATGAACGCTTTGGAATACAGACCTAAGCCTGGTCTCTTTTTAAAGAAGACAATGAATGATTGCTGAAGTGAAAGCATTTCAAATAATGAAAGTATAAAGTTATTGAAGTATAATTTACTGCAAAGAAATGCCTTTTTTATCTCAAAAAATATTTTACAAAACATTTTGTAACCTAAAATTGCTATAAAATCATAGCAATATGTCTAAGGTGCATTCCGAATTGAATCTGAGCTCAATCAAATACCCTGAGCTCATCTTATCTCTTCCTGCTGTTCTTCAGCTCAATCATTATTCTCAATAATGTTTGCATTGCAGGTGTTTTTCTCTCCTGGCAATAGACAATCAAGTCTCTGTTTTCCATTAAAATATCATATTTGCCAGAGAAATACAGAAGAGATTTTAATCTGTGCTCTCGGTTACGGTTCACCTCACCCTGACAGTCTTTGGTGTTTTTCTCTTTCATCATAATTGATTTATTAACGTTGCTGATCGCAAAATACGAGTCTACGCAAATGTCAAATCTGAAACAAAACATATTCTCACACTGTTTTTCTCTTGATTAATGTTCAAAGAAGCACAACACATCAGCTGTAATAATCAGCGAGCGACGCCTCATGCATCCAAAAGCTCTTAAACCTCCAGCGTTCGTCAGTCTAATTCTGGCACCGAACACACGCCTCGTGCAGAAAGTTTAGCAGTTCTGGCAGCGTCTCAAGAGTTGCTTGTAATTTTCCTCGCAAAAGCTCAAGGTGAATCTGTTTTGGGCTTATGTTTGAGTATCAAATAAATATTTAAAGCAGAACATGACTGAAGTTTTGCTCGACAACTGATAACAGGCCTGTAACCTTCCAAAAGCAAATCGCAAGACAAAACAAAAGCCGTCTGGCGATTACACCTGAGTTTCCACTTCTTGTGAGAAAATAAAAATCTCCACATGTGTTGATCTACATTTGACTAGACTCTATCTTTCCTGTTTTTCACCTCACACCAGCTGATGTCCATGAGTAACGTCAGATATTATTATTATTATTATATTATTATTGCCATGTCAGACTAAATTCATAGATTATAAAAGATTACTTCTGAGATTAAAAAATATTTTGACTAAAGATGAACTAAAATATACCACTTAACAACACCCTTGTAATTCCTTAACAACCACTTAGCAACACCCCGGTAACCACTCAGAACTCCCTAGCAACCACTTAGCAACATCCTGGCACCCAAAACACCCTTGAAACCACTTAGCAATGCCCTGGTAACCACCCAGATCATCTAAGTAACCGCTTAGCAACATCCTTGCAACCATGCAAAACAACATGGTAACCACTCAGAACACCCTAACAACCACTTAGCAACATCTTGGCGCCCAAAACAGTCTAGAAATCACCTAGCAACGCCCTGGTAACCACCCAGAACACCCTAACAACCACTTAGCAACATCCTGGCACCCAACACAATCTAGAAACCACCTATCAATGCCCTGGTAACCACCCAGAACACCCTAGCAACTACCTTGCACAAGCAAACGCAACTCACATTTTCTTGAAAACATGTAAAAGTCTTGTTACGTCTGAGAGGACAGTTTATAAAAGCAAACAATCCCTTACAATGGTAATTTACCCCTTTTCTGACATAAACGGCTGTGTTGGTGTTTGTCGTGAGAAACGGCACAGTGTACAGCTGAAGCAGCTAATGTGCGTGTTAATGAGGACGTGTGTGTGTGTGTGTGTGTGTGTGTGTGTGTGTCGGTCCCCTTCTGTTCTGTCCATACTGTGCTGCAAGTGGGCCAGAGATTAAAATAACTCAGGAACACTGTGATGTCAGTTTTAAAATAATATCTCAGTGTCCTTTACGATGTTGGAGTTTGATTATCAGCACACCTGTGTTTGTACTCACTGTAAAGATCTTATTGTGGTTATCCATTGTCGTTCGTCTCTGGCAGGCGTACGGAGACACAGCAGACTCAGGTTTGGCTGATGGATGTGCACACGACCTCTGATCCACAGTAGGATTCTGCTCATAAACACACACACACACACAAAGAGAGAGAGAGAGAGACTCATAAATCAATCAGAAGTTGTTCAGTCAATATTAGATCAAAATAAACAAGTGGCATGAACCAGTTCACAAAGCCTCTCGATATTTAATACATATAGAATCACTTTGCCATACTTACATTCACAGTATTAGTGGTGTTTGTTAAAACAAGTAACTGCTTGTCATGCAGATCTGAAAAAAACCCATAGACTTACAATGAAGGAGGGTCCCTAGCAACCACCCAGAATACACCTTGGCAACACCTAGAAGATCTTTAAAATTACATAGAAAAGCCCTAACAACCATGTGGAGTACCCTAGCAACTGCACAGCAACATCCTGGCAACCACCCAGATCACCCTAAAAATGACAAAGTAACCGTGTAGCAACACCCTAGCAATGCCCTGGATACAACCTAGAACCCCTTAGACACAATTACATACCCAGAATACCACTCTAGTAACCACTCTCGAAACTGCATAGCAACACCCTAGCAACCACCTACCACTTCTTAGCATCATGCATCAGAATCAATTACAGCTTTATGATTTACAATTACAGGCAGCAGCTCCAGTTTAGCCCTCATGAATTGGCGTTTGATTATTTACCCCCTCCCGACTCACTAAAGGATTACAGCTGTAATGTCAGCGCTCTGGGAATAATTGCTCGATGAGATTACTGTACATACCAAATGTCAAGCACTCAGAATACCCAAGCAACTGCAAAGCTACATCATAGCAACCACATAGCAAAATCCTTGTAACTACCAAGAAACCCTAACAATCACCAAGCAACGCCCTGGTAACCACCTTCAAAACTGCGTAGCAACACCCTGGCAACCACCCAGAATACACAAGCAAATGCAAAGCCATATCATGGCAACCACATAGCAACATCCTAGTAACTACCCAGAAACCCTAACAACCACCAATCAACACCCTGGTAACCACCCTCAAAACTGCATAGAAACACCCTAGCAACCACTTAGAATACCCTAGCAATGCCCTGGATACCACCTAGAACACCTTAGACACATTTACATACCTAGCAACCACCCTAGAAACCCCTTGGAAGTCACAGAAAACACAATAGAAATGACTTGGTAATTCTCTAGTGACCACCCATAACACCCTATCAACTGAATAGAAACACCCTAGTAACCACACAGAATACCCAAGCAACTGCTAGGCCATGCCATGGCAACCACATAGCAACATCCTAGAAACTACCCAGACACCCTAACAACCACCAAGCAACGCCCTAGTAACCACTCTCGAAACTGCATAGCAACACCCTAGCAACCACCTACCACTTCTTAGCATCACGGCAGGATCTTTTGCGCAGGTAAACACTCACATTATCCTCAGAACATGTGAGAGTCTGGTTACGCCTGCTAACGAATGTTTATCTCGTCACACAGGAACAGCACGATAACGACAGGACCTATCAGAATCAATTACAGCTTTATGATTTACAATTACAGGCAGCAGCTCCAGTTTAGCCCTCATGAATTGGCGTTTGATTATTCACCCCCTCCCGACTCACTAAAGGATTACAGCTGTAATGTCAGCGCTCTGGGAATAATTGCTCGATGCAACGGGAGTCTGTACCCGTGAAAATGACCTGCGCAATCATCTCGGCACATTGTGATAATGGCCGATTCAGAGATTCAGCAGGGAAAGTGAACGCTAACACGCTGCTCTGACCGCCAGCTATTTTAGAGGCATCGTGGATCTGAATGAAAAGAGGCCTGATATCTTCACTCCCCTCCAGCAAAAGCATCGAGCGCTCAGAAGTGAGAAAAATCAGAGCCATTATTCGCCGTCAGGGGCGTCACCTCCTTCACAAGCATAAAGAGGCTGCATATAATGCCTGTATGATGACTATTTCAGGGTAAATCAGAAACTAATCTGGTCCCCCATTATGTTATGATAGTTAAAGGCACTTTCAGATTTAATTTCCCTTCCTGTGACACCAGACCTCGCTGTGGGTCTCTGGCTTCGCATGCCTTTTCACTGCCACTCAGGCAAAAATATCCATGTCCAATGTCTAAAAAAAATTTGTCCTAGACTGCATGGAGAGAAAATGGAGACTCGGCAAGGTCTCAAACTGCCCCGATTTGTCTCAAAAGTCTAATATTTTCTATCAAATTCAAGTCAATTCCTCCATAAAAATTGAAGAGAAACTGAGAATCTGAGACAACGTTGCTTTTGACATTATGTCTCCTGATCTATTACACATCCCTGAATTTTTAAATAAAATAAATAATAAAATAAATTAAATTAAATTAAAAATAAAAATAAGAAAATCTGCTGATTTGCAATAGAAAGGGCCTAATATTACTTAAATTGACTATGCTGAATTTTTTCACAAAATAAGTATGAAGAGTTTTTTCAAATTATATATAAAAACTAAAACTTTAAACTTCAAGCACTAGAATTACTAAGACTGAAATAATTGTTGATAATGTTAATATAAAAAATAAAAATGAAAAAAGTGCATAAGATTACTAAAATCTAAACTAAATTTAAAAGTACTAAAATTACTAAAATGGAAATACAAACTAATTAAAGATGAATACAGATATTAAAAAATAATAAAAAGGAAATGCACATAAGATTACTTAAACAAAATTTAAAATTACTTAAACAAAAAAAATGAAAATATTAAAATAACATAAAAGAAAAATGTTAATTGAAATAAAACTGAAAAAATAAAATATGAATATTAGATGAAATATGAATATTAGTTTTTTCAAATTATATATATATATATATATATATACACATATGTCAAAATATCAAAGATTCAAAATACATAATTTAACTTACAATGTGCAAAGGAGTGGAAATATGTTCAAATACTCCATTTAATGTCAAAGAACTTAACACACACTTATAAATAAAAGAGCTGTTTTTACTAAATCTGTCATTTTCTGTGGCTGTTTGGATGCAGTAAAAGCAGAAAACATCAGGCTCATGTTTGCATTTTCTTCTGTCAATGGCCATAATTCAGGATTATAAATACAATAATGTGGAAATGGGCTGAGAATTGAACAAATAGCTATAATCTGGCTCAGATTCAGACAGGAATCATGTTTTTGTTCCAGTTTTTTTCTGATTAAGGGAAAATACAAGACTTCTTCGCCTTATAAATGGCTCTCGAAAGCAAAACTGCTAAAAATGCATCCTATTTACTGACAAAGTGTGACGTGCTCCAGCAAAACAGGCTATTTTTGGAATCAGCGGCACAAAATTAGTAAAAGAAATACTGGATTTCATTCAGCAGATATGATGCAGGACAGTTTAATAGAGCAATAGCATTCCTCTTGAGTGTCTCTCATGCTACAATTACACTGTTTTGGGAACAAATTTAAAGTGCATTACGTCTGGCACCAGGGGGCGCAATGCAGCAATCACATCTGGAGGTCACAGACACTGAAAAGACGCTTTTTGTCTGAGGATAGACTTCACCTCAACAGGCTGAAACAATGAGCTGAAATGAATGCAGGTGAGAGAAGCGTCTGCTGCGGGTTAATGACCAACACTTGAGCAGGTGAGCCGAGTCGCTCGGGTTAATGAGATCACACCCTGAACACCGGCCCGGCTCGGGTTCACGTCCCTCCTGATTGGGCCTCTGCTTCCTCTCCAAGTGCATGACTGATAGTGAAACAGATGTCTCTGAAGACACACACACTCGTTTCTGATCATCCCATCCGTCTAGACGGCAGAGAGAGGCGTATTTATCTGTGTTTCTTACAATCATTACGAGTCAGTGGGTGTAAAAGTGTCTTCAGGAGAGAAAGAGAGCCGAGAAGGCGACTGAAGAACGGCATTTTTAGAGCGCTAATAAAGGCAACTTCTTTTGAAGCGGTGCATTTTGGCACTTCTACACCTCATCATGCATCATTATAAAAGGAATAGTTCAGAATCCAGTGCTAAAACTACAGCTATTAAATAAAATAAAGCTCAAATAAAATAAAAATAAATATTAGATGAAAAACTTAGAAATGCTGCCTTGGCAACTAACTTAAATAAAAAGAGCTTAAGTAAAAAAAGGGTATAAAATTACTAAAACTGAAGTAAAAATAAATTCAATAATATTTTAAAATAACAAAATATAAATAAATAAAAATGAAAAAAGCACATACAATTACTAAAACTTAAACTAAAATTAAAAGTTTAAAATTACTAAAACTAAAACCGAAATAAAAATGACTTAAAGCTAAATAGAAATATTAATTTGGTAATTGACATGAAGCTGAACAGTTGAAAAACAAGCTTAAACCTAGAAAATAACTGAAATAAGCTGAAGTTGAAGTACTGAAATTACTAAAACTAAAGCTGAAATAAATTGAATTAAAGCTAAATTGAAATATAAAAAAATATGTTTTTGTTCATTAAAATAAAGCTGAAAAATATCAAATATACAAATTAGATGTACTTAAAGTACTAAAATTAATCAAACTAAATTAATTAAATCTAAAAAAAATGTATTTTTTTAAATGACAAACTTAAACCAAAATTAAAATGAAAACTGAAAAATTTAATAAAAAGCGTATTTAAATATATAAAATTCTATAATATTTCTGTAGATCATGGTGCTAGAAATGTAAACTGCTTTGGATTAAAGAATCTGCATAAATGTAAATAATAACCCTGGTTCTCTCCAAAAAATTAAAAATGTCCTCACTTCCTCAACCCTTCATTTAACAACTTCTGTTTGTTATACAACTGACATTGATCCTGCCAAGGACAAAATATAGCATAAAAACATCATATGTCTTGCACTCTATATATTCTGACTCTTGAAATCATCTGACAGCTTTGCATGAGAAACAGACCCAAGGTTAAGTCATTCATTGATAAATCTCCTCTTCTTAAACCTTATTTATTGTCATGTTTTTCATCTGTCACACAAAAATCAATGACGTTCAGTAACATAAAACCTGCTGTGATGCATCTAAAGGCACCATTTTCTTCACTCAAAGCATCTTGGAAATGACTTGGAATATACTGTCTATATATAGTACATCATTTTTTTGTCCTTTTGTAGATCATGTTGTCATATGGAAGATTTTGCATGCAAATTTCTTCACAGAAATGACAGCATACGAGTCTGAAGTAAACAATGACAGAAGTCTCATTTTTGGCTGAATTACTCTTTTAATGTCGCAGATCAATTATTGTCTTCTGCATCATTACCTGACTCTGATATTTTGATCAATCAAAGCATCTTCATTTGAGCCGCTCGATGCTAAACGCCTCAATCAATGCCGGCCTAAAGTAAACAAGCCATTTTCTGGTCTGCGGCACTAAAGCGGCTAAAAGACAAACTCAAGTTCAGAGTCATAAGTCCTGTGAGATGTGCAGCGAGAGCGCAGCTTTTGGGCACGGTTAGTGGCGACGCAAGATGGACAACTTGTGCTCGTCTGCATCCCACTGAGAAGGAGAAGAAAGATTAATGGAGTTTGTGAAACAGGCAGCATGTTTCTTTATTTGGGGCACATATGCTGCGGAAGCGCCCACGGCGTTGTCCAGGGGTGGAGAATCAGTCTTCAGCGTCAGTTAGCGATGCGCTACGAGGCCCGGCGTCGCACTGATGCTGTATTGAGCATCACTCTGAGGCTGTCAGGCACTGGCCTTACGGCTTTATGAAATGTGCTTTTGCAACCAACGTGTGAAATGCAATGTCCTTTCCCATTATTTCCCAAAGCGGCTGTGAAGTTGCTTTCTATAGAAAGCTGCTTTCTATTCAAGCGTATTCAAGCTCTGAGAATGCAATGGAGGTGTCAAACGGATGGGGAAAATGCTTTTTGGAGATAAAAGTACAACAATTTTGCTGGTCATGCATTTGAAAAAAAGAGCATGTAACACATTTTATTTGATCTATTCCTCTGCACTTCAATTTCAACCTTAATTTTGAAGATGTGCATACCTTCATTATTTTACATATGTGCAGTGTCATGTCAGAAACCCTTTCAGGCTCACAGCGACACCCAGTGCTTTAGTAGTTGTTACTACATCTGAGGAAACAACCACCTAATAAACAACATGACAGATTTAAAGGAATAGTTCACACAAAAATTAATATTTGCTGAAAATCTGCTCACTCTCAGGCCATCCAAGATTAGGATGAGTTTGTTTCTTCATCAGATTTGGAGAAATGTAGTATTGCATCAGTGTCTCAGCAATGGATGCTCTGCAGTGAATGGGTGCCGTCAGAATGAGAGTCCAAACAGCTGATAAATACATCACAATAATCCACACCACTCCAGTCCATCAGTTAACATCTGGAGAAGACAAAAGCTGAAACAAATCCATCATTAAGATGTTTTTAACTTTAAACCATTGCATTCGGCTGAAATATGAGTCCATAATCCATAATAACGCTCCTCCAGTGAATAAGTCCATCTCCTGTTGTCTCTCACATCAAAATCCAGCCACATATTTGTTTAGAGCTGTTTTGTCTTGTAAACGCTGCTTGATCTGAGCAGATTTCTCTCCTGATTCAGACCAGAACACTTTTTCACTGGAGGAAGTGTTATTATGGATTATATATTTTTTAGATAAAAACATCTTATTGATGGATTTGTTTCAGCTTTTGTCTTCTCAAGATGTTAACTGATGGACTGGAGTGGTGTGGATTACTTGTGGATTATTGTGATGCTTTTATCAGTGTTTGGACTCTCATTCTGACGGCACCCATTCACTGCAGAGCATCCATTGCTGAGACACCGATGCAATACTACATTTCTCCAAATCTGATGAAGAAACAAACTCATCTACATCTTGGATGGCTGGAGGATGAGTAAACTTTCAGCACATTTTCAATTGACTTTTTACACTTGAAATTGTTCAAATAGCGCAGTTAAGCTTAAAAATGAGCACTATGTGTTACAGAATCAAATAGAACTACACCGTTTAGGTAGCAACGTTCTTTTAAACCAACACCATTGTCTATGGCAACATCCTAAACTGGAAAATGACTGCAAAAAACTGCAATACTGACAAAAAAAAAACTTTAATTGCTTATTAATTCTTTAGGAGTTGGTAGGTTTTAAAATACATTTGCAAAGACTCAGTGTTAAGGTTCTCATTTGCTATTCATGAGGTTAATAATATTAAATGAACAAGTGCAAAATGTGACGAGCACATGACCTGTTTTGATTACTACTTGTGAAACATCCTAACTGCATTTAACATGTTCACGTCAACATTTGAACTGTTGATGCTCAAACCAAGCAGCGTGTGAGCCTTTAGCACATGAATATTTAATGAGGCCAGCAGTGATTCGTTTATGATTCTAGCACTGCATGAATCAACCTATGCCATATTTCATTCACGCAGTCCATTCAGTAGGCTGTAAAGTCTTTATGTTTTAGATCACGTCTAATTTATACATGTTTTTGAACACTAGAAAGATCTATGATCCCAGAGTCAGTGGGTTTTTTGGTTAAATGTCTGAAATAAGGTCTATAATTGAACACAAGCTCAAGATATTTGCATGTTTTATTATACAACACAATATACGTTAGTAGTAATACCTTTTTTAAAGCCTTTACTTTTTGCTAACAAGTTTCTAAATGGGACTATAGTGGTTGTGGGTGACATTAAAAACATTATCAAGCCGAAAGGATAAACTCATCTACTTACTAGTCGCTTTTTACAGCCTTGTTGTATTTATAATCACACTTGCAAATTATTCTAACTCAAACGTTCAGGGAAAATGTGTTTTAAATAAAGACAAAGAGTTGAATGAAGCTTAATGTTGGTGATGTTGAAGTCATGTGACTGTGGGTAGTTTGTAAATAAAATTCATATAGCCTATGTTTAGCTTTTCACTTCTGCTGATTGTATTTACGCTTCAAATTTCATAAAAGCTGTGTGCATTTGTGCAGATCATCATGATGAAAAAAAAATTTAATAATCACAAACAATTGTTCGTCACAATCTGTTATTTTAGTATATTTGACATACTATATAGTTTAAAAGTACATTTTATTTTATATTTTGTTTTTATTGTAATTTTAGTAATTTTGTGTTTGTCATTTTTATTTTTGTCTATATAGATTTTAAGTTTTAGTTTATTTAGTTTTATTATTTCATGTGTTTTATATTATTTCAGTTAATTTTAAGTAATTATTATTATTTATTTTTTTTGGCTTTCATTTTAGTTAATGATAACAACCTTGAGGACAATTGAGTGATCATGGTTGAAACAAATGGGAAAGCTAACAGATTTGTTAATTTCTTGAATTATTAGATTTTATTTTATACATTTCTTTTTTGCTAAGTATTATATTATTGCCCATATTCTTTTTTTTTTTTTTTTTTTATTAGCTTTTGATTTTTTTTTTTTTATATTTCCACACAGTTTTTATTAAGTTTTAGTTTTTGTTATTTTAGTACTTCAACTTAAAACAAAAAAAAAAATGAGAATTGTTGCTTTGGCAACTGGAATTTTTATATATATCTTCTATGTTTTATTTAAATTAATGAAAATGTTTTTAGGTAGTTTATACACTATAT
>CM049852.1:33142784-33165284 GCA_027422415.1 Schizothorax lantsangensis | reverse complement strand
ACTGGAAGCCAATCACGCTTTGATTGATTCAGACAGCTTCAATATAACATACAGTAAGATGTGCATTATGAATGTTACAGCCTTTCCTGTGCAGCATCTCTGTGCCGTCTCTATCACGACATGCATCAGTGTGCAGCGTAATACCAGGGGATTTATTATAGGGCATTGTATTATCAGACTCGTACTGATATCAAATCCTCACTGGCTTATGAAATGTCAGTTTTCGGCTCATCACGACGGGTTTCCTGTGGTTGGCTGCAGACAGCATGCAGCCGTAGGCCGCTCGAGCTCAAGCTGCATTTCTGGGAATGGTGCCATCGCTCAGCTGGGTTCGGCACGCTACGCTACGGCAAACTGCTGGCTGCTGTTATGCCCATCTACCCAAACAACTCCCACTGGTGCTTCTCCACCTGCACAAACTGGCACCAACAGCCCAGGATCGCATCTGACCAAGAAGCCATGAAGAGAAGAATAACAGACGACACTTCACACGTGATGTTCAACACATTACACACTCTGACATTGTGCTTTCTACTTCAAAACAAGTTTGCCTGTGCTTGTAAAGTTTGGTTCTTCTGGAAGCCACTGATTAATTCTGTTAATCAATAGCTGCGCGATGAGGTTTTAATAGATGGTTTCTGTGCTATTATTAAAACGTAATTTTCTATGCAACTCATCGAGACTCCAGCCGCCCTAGTCATTATCACTGTGATTTGCATAAAATTGTATGCAAATTAAAATATTTTATTACACAGTGAAAAATAGAGCTTTTAATTGTTTGCCAAAGATGTACATCACTCACCGTCTCTAAATAGGGAAGATATCTCTACTGGGATCTGAATGACTCTTGTGTAGGATTTAAAGCAATAAACAAACACAGATTCAAATTCTGTTTATAAGTTTAAAACTAAATTGAAATCTTATTTTCTCACCTTGGCTTTTTAAACTTTGTTTGTTAAATTATCTTTTGGTTTTACTGATGTTATTCTTTTTGTGGTTTTTATTTTATTTGTACAGCACTATGGTCAACTGCTGTTGTGTTTATTGGTCCTTAATAAAATAATAATAATAATTAAAAAAAAATCACACGTATCTACCCTCTCCCTGGATGTTTTATATAATAAAATGTTTTGCTGAGACATACTAACTTCTGTTTAAGTTCTGTTCAAATTCCCTAAAAATTACTGAGCCAAAGGTTCAATGCTTAAATTTGCTGTTAATTTGCTCACCTTCAGGTCATCTAAGACAGGTGAACTGTAAAGAAGATTTTTTGCTGAAACTGTGATTCATAAAATGCAAGTCAGTGGCAATGTTTTGAGAATTAAAAAAAGCATATCAAGGATCACAAAAATAATACATCTAGCTCCTGACGATATATTAAGGTCTTATGAAGCGAAACAATCGGTCTGTGCAAGAAACTGAACATTATTTACAACATTATTAGCCTACTTGTAATCCATAGCCTCAGAGAGTGGTCTGCTTCCAGGCACGTATTGAACAGGGTTGCCAGGTCTGCATAACAAAACCAGTCCAATTGATACTCAAAACTAGCACAGTTGCCTTCAGGGGAAATTGAATCGTGGGGCTGTTTTCTAAATCCCGCTCCCGCAAACGTTCTAATATTGTATATCATTTTTGCACAGCAGGGAGCTGCTATCAGTTATGCAGGGTATTGAAATCTGTTCACTTTCACTTTAGTTTTCTCCATCACGCGCACTCTGTGTAAAGGAGCACATCTTACAAGATCAGATATTTATCAATGAGCTCAGGATCTGTTGAGCAGCAAATCCTCCAGCATGGTCCTGTCAGTCATGTTTAAGTTTTGATATTTGGGATATGGTCATTGCTCTATTATGCTCTCACTTACTGCTCAGTTATTTGATTAATGGAATATCCAACTTTATTGTTCATGTCTTTGATAAAAAAAAAAAAAGAAAACAACAAAATAAACAAACAATCCATTCAAGTCCATCAACGTCAAAAAAGTGTGTTCGACCCACACCCCTGAGTTGACTTGAGAGCATAAATACATTATGCACCCTCTAGTGGCGTGAAATAAAATTACAACCAAAAAATGGCTCCTACAATGATTAATGTATTATAAAAATATTTTACAAATTAAATAAGGTTCCTTTCCTCCCCTGCACCTTTCTCCTTCTCCCATGTTTCCTCCATCTCTGTACATCTCTGTTGGTGGCCTTGTTTGTCTATTTACATCTACTAACCAGCATTGCTTGGATTGCACGTTAAACACGATTTTACTCCAATGAGGGGAGGAGATGTGCGATGAGGAATAACGCTACAGCACATTTATTATTGCACGGATTGGCTATTAGCTGCGAGCAGACAGTGTCAACAATATATTGGGAAAAAACAGCAACCATAAATCTAAAGAAATTAAGTTGCTTGTCATGTTTTCCTGACAAACAAACATATTTTTTAAAATAAGCCCAAAAAACTGCAACCCACGACCCATGATTTTTTAACACGACGACTGAAAATAACTCAAAGTAGAAACCTGTATGAATGTCTTTGTTCCAACAGTCCAGAGCGTTGACTTCCATAGTACGGAAGGACTGGTGGCAGCAGACTTCATACAGGTTTGGAACTACTTGACGGCTAAACTCCCGTACAATACGGGGACTTGGCAACTGTGGTAACGGCTAACTTGGATCACGTGTGCCGTAATAACCAATCACATTACAGCTTTGATGTCAGTATTTCAGTCAGAGTTGTGCGACACTCAATCGAATGAGAAGTGCCGTAAGCTGAATCCCCCGTCTCAAAAACTCAGTGACTTCTCTTATAAAACGGCTTTTTTTCGTGGTAAACTCTAAAAATAGTTCAATCCAAAAGTATTGTTTAGTGTAAAACATGTTGAAGATTAGCAGATAGGCTGTCGATTCATTAAATGATAAGCTGTTTTCTCTAAAAAGTTGTTTATTCAGTGTAGTGAATCCTCTCCTCCATTGACGGCCTCTGGTCTCCTTTCCGTTAGCATTAGCCATTACGCTTTTTTGACTAATGGTTGCAGGCTTGCCTTCTATTGGCTTTGATTATACTGTATCACTATTGATGCATTTAAAAGTTAATGACCAAACATATCATTATATAAGTTCACAATGTTGCTGCATATGAAATATAACGTGGTTACCATTAAATAAATAATTGATGTCTAACCATGAAAAAAATATTTAGCACTCAAACCCCTTTCTCTGTCTGTCGGTCTCGCACATCCACCACGTTTGTAGTTTTTAACACTTTTTATGCTTGTTTGTAGTTCTAATTGAATCCTCATTCACTGCACAATGTGTTGTGGGCGATATTAGCCATTATAGTGTGCATCGATCTGCACTTCAAATTCTGAAGTGGTAGACCATCTTTGACATACTCATTTCAACATACTACGATTCGGGACATACTAATTCTATTTTTGAATACTATTTAGGACAGATAGTATGAGAATTGGGACACATCATAAATGTTTTTTTTTTGTTTTTTTTCAAAACGACAGAGGTGCCCCGGTGGGCAAGAAAGTAGCCGCTGACTTGCATTCTATGACTCACCAAGGACCACGGTTTCAACTAAAAATCTTCTTTACTGACCTAATGAAGAAAAGCGTCACCAACATCTTGGCCCGAGGGTGAGTAAATTAACAGCAAATGTTTATTTTTGGGTGAACTCTCCCTTCAAGCGGGCTGTAATAATGCGAGACTCTGGAATATGAATTAGGTCACGGTGTCTCACCTCATCCACTGGGTTGTTTTCTGTGTCACGTACCTGAGAGCGTCGTCTACGCAGAAGCCCTTTGATCTGGCGAGATTAGACAGAAAATTCCTCCTGCTTTTTCCCATCCTCCTCTCCACCAGGTACAGAGTCACATCCCTGAACTTCACCTCCTCGTGACCCCCAGCGAAGGCAACTTCAGGCCGCCGACGCTTTCGAGTAAGAAGAGCTGTCGGAAACATCTCTGAACCAGGGCCTGGGGCTTCTGTTGCATATTCTTCAAAGCTGCATGGGGTGATGCCGTTGATGTCTTATTTTCCTTTGACAGACAAAACTGGCAGTTGGTGTGGCGTGTTTGTTTATGGTTTTGGCAAAGAGTAGAAGAGTCTTACAACAGGTGCTTTAGATTTGGCACTCGTTCTGATAGGGCACTGCCAAAACTACCACTAACAGATGGATGCAGAAAACCGGGTCACAAGGAAGAAAAAAGGAAAATAATATCTGCACTGAGGGAAACATTGAATAAATAGCACAGAGTATGTTTTCACAAACTCACTGGTATGGCAATGTGACACCACAGGCCTTTATACCACACGATCACACATATTAATGTCTGATTCTTTAATTAGGACCACTCTGAACGTATAAAATGTAAAAGAAATGATTGTTTCTGAATAAAAATCCTAAATGATACAAAGCTACCCTCATCTCAGATATTGATATTTTCATCATTTACTCTTCCTCGTGTCAGTCCAAACCTGTATGTCTTTCACAAAAGACAACAAGTTAAGATATTTTGAAGAACAAACACTGGTAACCAAACAGTGTTAAGGCTCATTGTTAAGGCACACAATACTGTTCCACTGTATGGACAAAAAAAAAAAAAAAACACTTTTCTCAAAATATCTTGTTCCAGAAAAGAAGACAAAAAGTCCAATTTGGAATGGCGTGGGTAAGTAAATGATGACAAAATGTTCATTTTTGGGTGAAATGAGATGTGTGACCGTCACTTCAAGTTCAAGTTCAAGTTCAAGTTGAGCTTTATTGTCATTCCGCTACATGTGGGGACATACAGTGGAACGAAATGTCGTGCCTCACAGGACCACGGTGCTACATAAATACAGACATACAACAATGAAGTAAAACACTATAAACCTATACACAACTAACCTACTGACAGGTTTTGACTAAGTATACTATATTGATAAGTATACTATATATAAATGTTTTCCCTATACAACTAAAGATAAAGATAAAAAATACAATCTATACAAACTATGCGAATGCTTCACATAAATACTGTACATGTGCAGAGAGAAACATTGTGAGTCAGGCAGCTAGCTGAGGAACGGTACAAAATGATTTGTAGTAGTGCATGAGCATGTAAACATACATATATTGCAAACATATATATCATTAATATATAGTCTTTTGTGGGATTGTGTACACATAGCAGTGTTTGGAAAAGTGTCTAGTGCATAGAGGAGAGTGTGCTGCTACAGGTGGTTTGTACAGGCCTACTCACATGTGTGTAGCACACTTGAATTGCACAAAAAAGTTCACAGTTTTTTCTTTGGTGTGGTAAGGTTGGAGGGTGTTTGGAAAGGGAGGGGGGGGTCCATGTTTCAGGATGTAGGGGTTTGCATGGGGTTTCAGAAGGTGGTGGGGTGATCTGAGTTCAGGGCTCTCACAGCCTGGGGGAAAAAGCT
Organism: Schizothorax lantsangensis; assembly: GCA_027422415.1. Taxonomy (NCBI): domain Eukaryota; kingdom Metazoa; phylum Chordata; class Actinopteri; order Cypriniformes; family Cyprinidae; genus Schizothorax; species Schizothorax lantsangensis. Next base: position 33,159,849 of record CM049852.1, on the reverse strand, counting down.
GTTGAGCAGTCTGGTGGAGCGGGCTCTGATGCTCCGGTACCGTCTTCCTGATGGTAGGAGCTGGAAGAGACTGTGGGAGGGGTGGGTGGGGTCCTTCACGATGCTGTTGGTTTTTCTGGAGCATCGTGCAAGGAAAATGTCCAGGATGGATGGGAGAGGGGCACCGATGATCTTTGCAGCCGTGTTCACTGTCCGCTGGAGGGTCTTGCGGTCAGCAGCACTGCAGTTCCCGTACCAGACAGTGATGCAGCTGGTCAGCACACTCTCAATGGTGCCCCTGTAGAATGTGGTGAGGATGGGTGGTGGGAGACTTGCTCTTTTCAGCCGGCGGAGAAAGTGTAGGCGCTGTTGTGCCTTCTTGGAGAGTGACATGGTGTTGGTGGTCCAGGTGAGATCCTCCGTGATGTGCACCCCCAGGAATTTAGTGCTGCTGACTCTCTCCACAGTCGAGCTGTCGATGGTCAGTGGGGGGTGGTCAGTGGAGTTCCTCCTCCTGAAGTCCATCACAACCTCCTTTGTCTTCTCCACATTGAGGGACAGATTGTTAGCGCCACACCATTCAGCCAGCTGTGCCACTTCCTCTCTGTAGTGTGTTTCATCGTTGTTGCTGATGAGACCTACCACTGTTGTGTCATCAGCAAACTTGATGATGTGGTTGGAGCTGAACTTGGCAGTGCAGTCATGGGTCAGCAGCGTGAAGAGCAGCGGGCTGAGCACACAGCCTTGTGGGGCACCTGTGCTCAGTGTGGTAGTGCTCGAGGTGTTGTGGCCGACACGGACTGACTGAGGTCTTCCGGTTAAAAAGTCCAGGATCCAATTACAGAGGGAATTGTTAAGGCCTAGCAGGTTTAGTTTATTTATGAGCTGTTGTGGGATTATTGTGTTGAATGCCGAGCTGAAGTCAATGAACAGCATTCTAACATAGGAGTCTTTGTTTTCTAAGTGGGTAAGAGCCAGGTGGAGGGTGGAGAAGATTGCATCGTCCGTAGAGCGGTTTGGGCGGTATGCAAACTGGAGCGGATCGAGTGTGTTGGGGAGGCTGTTTTTGATTTTTTGCATGACTAACCTCTCAAAGCACTTCATCATGATTGGAGTCAGTGCTATGGGACGGTAGTCGTTTAAACGGGACACCGGTGATTTCTTTGGTACCGGTATGATTGTTGTGGATTTTAGACATGTGGGGACGACTGCCTGGCTCAGCGAGGTGTTGAAGATATCTGTTAGGACATCCGTCAGCTGTGCAGCACAGTCTTTCAGTAAACGGCCAGGTATGTTGTCAGGACCCGCAGCCTTTCGTGGGTTAATCCTGGATAGGGTCTTTCTTACGTCGGCTACAGACAGACAGAGCGCCTGGTCGTTGGGAGGTGTGGGCAGTTTTTGTGCAGGTGTGTCGTTCTGCATTTCAAACCGTGAATAAAAGTGGTTGAGTGTATCGGGGAGGGATTGATCATCATCACAGGCCTGTGGCGGGGGCTTGTAGTCAGTGATGGTCTGAATGGCTTGCCACAGGCTCCATGTGTCTCTGCTGTCCGTGAAGTGATTATTGATTTTTTGAGCATGTGACCGTTTTGCATTTTTGATGCCACAGGACAGATTGGCTCTTGCTGTTTTGAGGGCTGCTTTGTCTCCTGATCTGAATGCTTCATCTCTGGTTTTTAGCAGCCCACGAACCTCTGCTGTCATCCACGGCTTTTGGTTTGCACGTGTGGTGATGGTCTTTGTGACTGTCACATCATCCATGCACTTTTTGATGTAAGCAGTCACAGTTTCAGTGTACTCCTGCAGGTCTGTGTGGTTGTTGTAGGTGGCCGCCTCTTTAAAGATGTTCCAGTCTGTGCACTGAAAGCAGTCCTGTAGTGTTGACGTAGCATTCTCTGGCCAAATTGTGATGAGTTTTTGAACCGGTTTTGCGAGTTTCAGAAGTGGTCTATATGCTGGGATTAACATAACAGAGATGTGGTCTGAGTACCCGAGGTGGGGGCGGGGTACAGCCTTGTAAGCGTTCTTTACTGCTGTGTCGTCTGGCCAGAGGAGAAATGGCCCCCTACTGAGCCTGGTTTCTCCCAAGGTTTTTTTCTCCGTTCTGTCACCGATGGAGTTTTGGTTCCTTGCCGCTGTCACCTCTGACTTGCTTAGTTGGGGACACTTCATTTCCAGCAATATCGTCGACTTGATTGAACAGAAACTTTTTGAACTGAACTGAGCTGGACGATGCCATCACTGAATTCAATAATGAAATGCCTTTAACTGAAAATTGAGTGTTTAATCTTGTCATTTTACATTATTGACACTATTTTCCCATTTTGATATTGTGCAGTTGCTTTGTCACAATTTGTATTGTTAAAAGCGCTATATAAATAAAGGTGACTTGACTTGACTTTACGGTTGTGTAAACAAAGTCCAGCGTATTATTTCCTCTTGTTGCAAAGTTTACATGTTGGTAGAACTTTGGCAAAACTGTCTTTAAATTTGCGTGGTTGAAGTCACCGGCTATGATGAAAAAGCCGTCTGGGTTATTTGTTTGTTGTTCACTGATGGCGCAATACAGTTCACAAAGCGCGTCCTTAGTGTTTGCACACGGTGGAATGTAAACCGCGACAATAAAATGAGACACTTCTCATTTCCATGGTAAATCTATAGAAAGAAAAAAAAAACTGTGGTCAAAAAAGCCTGTCATGTTGATAATGGTGTTAAAAAAATCTAAATGCAACCGAAGTTACATCACAAGCATCAAAATTTCATCTTACTTTTTGTCAATATACGTAAGTACAAATATCAGCATCTGCACCAAATTACACATTTTTGATCAGTTTGAGTGTCTGACTAAAATTAAGCAGTTTTTTCCTCCATATTCTCATTATATCAGACTATATGAGCCAATGCAGAATGATGTATCAAATATAATACTCAACAGAAAAACACAAATGCAAAGGTAAAGACTATTATTTCAGACTAGATGGAAAGATGCAGAAAAGTTTCCATAAGAATCACCTTCACTGCAAACTCCTCCTCTTCAATAAAACAAGGGTACATGGGCAGTAGCCTAAAATAACAAAAGGCATAAATGGATGAAAACATGGCAAATCTACTAAAAATAGGACTTTAAGCCAAGCATCTTTGACATAGGGGAATTCAAGTAAATTGGGACACTTTTGCCATTGAGATAACTGGAGAAATATGGCCCAATTATCCTAAATCAACCCTATTGCACTATAAAGCAATAGTATATGTCCCTCTCTTTCTAATAAATGGCTTTGGCTGTTGCAGTAATTCCAGTGAAAACAAACCTCACCACCAAACTCAACAAATAATATGGACATTGCTTTGTGCACAGGGGTGTCGTCAAGTTGGTGCAGAAAAACACCCTCATAAAGTGTTGCAACAAAATCTAAAGCACACAATTCCCTTGATTTCATCATTTTATGTGTAGCATTAAGGTTGGTCCTCATGGAAATCACTGGAACCTGTTAATTAGAAGTCGTCCACATGCTTTTGGCCATTTAGTGTATTTTAAACACCATTTGGGATACATCTGTCTCACTTCGGCATATCATATGAGATGGATGGTGGGCAAATTGGGATTCAATCCATATGTTTGCAGCCACAGCATCTCTGAAAACAATGCTTACACAAGTCTGTTTCAAGCTGTTTTCCAGTCACACAGTGAGAATATATTCATGTTCTGCATGTGCATCTGAGTGAACTTTACCTTGTTTTTCTTGTTGCGTCAGTTCTCGTGGGATTTGAGAGGGCTGATCACAGTGATAAACCTCTACAGCTGTCCAGTAACGTCCAGCAGTTTCCTCACAGACATGGCACATATGTAGTACAGCACACCATCCTGTTCCTACCGCACCACCATCTGCCTGAGCGAGCTAATGAGCCTCTACCCGCTAAGATGAAACCCTTCATTAGCTGCTGAATGAACGCTAAGTACCATATGTGGAGATGAACTGGTCATTGAGGGCTTTTTAGATCTTTATTATGCCTCTTCTTTACAGAAGAACTCACACTGTTTCCCTCAGCGCCTCATTCACTTCCTACTGCTTTGTTTATTTATTGTGTTGACGCTTTGTTGAGTTTTTTCCCAGTTTCAATTTTTTTTTTTTTGCTTATCTTTGTCTTCATCTCTGTTATTCTAATGCATGCTCTAAGCAATCATATTACAGTTTCCACCAGGCTATTGATAAAACAGGTGCACAACTCTGGTTTCTAGATATGACTGGTCTCATATATAGAGACAACGTTTTTCACCTGCTTCATCATTGAGAATTATCACTCTCTCAGCTTCATCCAATAAAAAAAAAGACTGACTTACTGTGAGCTACGAGGTTGTTAATCAATGGTAGGCTATATGCATTTATTAAAGCCATCAAACTGCATTATTCTAACTTATTTTTTTAAATAATCCTGTTAAACAGCGGATTTGGTGAAAACTGACATTATCTTCAATTCAGCAGAGATCTCTTTTTATCTGATTGTCTTTTGATCTGATTTTCAAATAATGTTTTGCTTCAAATCAAAGTTTGTAATGTTGTGACTCACCATTTGGTTTGGTTCAGTCATGGCTTCATCGAAGACGTTATAAATCATTAAAACTGGGTTAAGCGTGGAGCGCGGGTTAATAAAGAAATAGAAAGGTGAAGGAAATTCTAATTTTAGTTGGGAAGTAAACACTTACATTTTTTATTTGTATGCCTAATATGTCGAAAATGCCAAACGTTTGTTTCATTGATCAGTTAGTAATTCATAAATCACGTAAACAATAGGCCTATTTCAATTCAAAAAGGCCATATTTGAGAAAAAGTCAAGCAGTTTCCATCACTGTCTTACATATCGTAAAATAGTTGTCAAATATTCAATGTTTTGTTATTTGACTGCATTCTCCAAGCTGGCTTCCATATTTTGAGCTGCAGCACGTCTTATTAATGTGTTTCACTAGTTAGCAGTAAACCGGTTAACTCACCTCAATATATATTCCTAAATTTATTGGATGTTATCTTTGGAATGGAAATATGGATATTTTATTTCTAAACACCATACTTTTCACTTATTTAAGTTAATGTGATAAAACTAGCGAGCTAAGCTAGTAGTGCTGACAGTGTCGTGTAAACATGACTGAAGACAAAAAAAAATAATATAAAAAAAATAATAAAACATGACTGAAGACGCGATAAGCAGAGGAACAGACGAACCGAATAAATAAGTCACGCTGGAACCGCTCCGATTGATTCAAACTCGTGACTTCGTTCATTCAGTTCAAGCGATTCACTAGTAAAAAAAAACAGTTAAGAGCCATTCATTTTCGAATTTCGGTACAGTTAGTAAAATGTAAAAGCACATATTGATGGGTGAAACGGAGCTTTTTGAAACTCTGAATCAGTCGCGTAGCTACGGGTGGGCCTGGGTGGGCCTGGGTGGGCCCGGGCCTACCCACTTTCATCTGTGGCCACCCAATGAGAAGTTGTAATTTTCCAAATGGATGTATTAAAAAAATATTAAGCTTGTTTTCATGGTCAATTACAGGTTGTTTCTTAGTGTTCCCTCTACCTATAGGTGCATCACGCTTGTCAAAATGATGATTCGTCCGTTTCTGTTAGTCCCACCCACAATGTTATGTTTACGACGTAAGGATATAATAGTAAAATGCGCGCGTTTGTGAAGTTAATTTTGAAAATAGCCGAGTTAAGCAAACATAAATCAGATCAATTCTTTAAAAAGTAAAAGTCTTAGCAATAAATCCGGACCGTCTACAAATGAAACCCGACAGACCATCTGCGAGTGCTGGATTTATCGATTGGAAACTTCTGATCCAAGTGTGTTTGAAGCATCATATTAGCATAGGTACAGTGTTTGATCCACTAAAAATATGCGTCCTTTGTGGAAAGAAACATAAACTTTGTGCTGGATCCTGGTCGCCACAACAAACTGCATAATTTGCAGCTGCGCACATTTCTGCGGTCCTCGATGTGAGTGAACTGAGACGTTTGATTATGAAATCATCAGCGAAGCCCCGTTGTTTCACACTGAGGTAATGCTTTTTAATAAACTTCCTTTAGTTATACATTAGAAATACATATGTTTCCGTGTTTATTCATCTTTGTTAACCAGAATGGCAAATGTTAACAGATACAACTTTTAATTTTAATAATGTCCTAAATTTTGAAATGAACATTAACATAACAAATTACTAATGTTAATGCATGCTTTAGAAGTACTGTGTAATGAAACTTGGTGCTGTATTTTTTGTTGGCAATTTGACATGCAGTTTTCATATGCTACACACCTGGCCCACCCAGTTTGATGTAGGCCCACCCACTTTAACATTTCTGGCTACGCTAGTGCTCTGAATCAGTTAAACCATTGCGTCGCAAAACTGATTCATTGTTTCGAAGAGCTCTAAGAGGATCGCGAATCATTTGATTCAGACTTCGCGAGTCATTTAGCGGATTGAAAGATTAGACTGAAATGATGGTTTGCGAATCATTATTCTAATCGGAATTTCAGAGCGCGTATCGTGAATCATTTGATTTATGTTGGAACTTCGGAGTGGGTTTGCGAATCATTTGTTTCAGAACGGTACTTCGGAGCGCGTATCGCGATTCTTATTCAGATTTTTTTTTATTAAAAAGTACAAAACCTCAAACCATTAAGGCAGCACAGTTATAAAAACAAAACAAGAAAAAAGAAAGTATACACAAATAAGATATGATTATTTTTATTTGTCACATACACAATTACATAGAGAGTATATAACCAGTAGTGAAATGTATTCTCTGCATTTAACCCATCCTAAGTGAACACACACCCGGGCAGTCATGTTACAGCGCCCGGGGAGCAGTTGGGGGTTCGGTGCCTTGCTCAAGGACACCTCAGTCGTGGTATTGAAGGAGGATACTCCCCCCACCAACAATCCCTGCCGGACCTGAGATTCAAACCCACAACCTTCCGCTTACAAGTCCGACTCGCTATCCATTAGGCCACGACTGCCCCAAATAAATCCCTTAAAAAATGAATCATGGTTTTATTATAGTAAAAGTGTAGTTTTAGTGTGTTTGTTTGTTGTTTGTTTTTGTATAATTACAGTTTTACCATAAATACGGTTAGTGTAGAAAAGGCATGGTTAATTTGTGGTCACCATGGTTTACCATGTTTTTTTGTTTTTTTAGTAAAACGGTTAAGGATGTATTGCCAGGTTAACAAAATGAATAAATAAATAAAAGTTTATATAGTTACGTGTCTAGATCAACTTTGAATAAAGAAAAAAGAGGTTTAGAGCCAGATTTTGTGAAATTCAGCTAGCAGGAAATAAATGTATAAAAAGTATGTGATATTTTCCTGTGTTCTCTGTATTGCCAGGTTAACAAAATGAATAAATAAATAAAAGTTTATATAGTTACGTGTCTAGATCAACTTTGAATAAAGAAAAGAGAGGTTTAGAGACAGATTTTGTGAAATTCAGCTAGCAGGAAATAAATGATAAAAAGTTATATTTTCCTGTGCTCTCTTTCAAGTAGTCAAACAATCCAAAGAAAACATCTTTAAAACAGAAAGAGAAGTCACTCACAATATGAGATTGAATGACAATTTAAGTAAATCTGAGCAAAATGTCCAAAACAAGTTAAAGAATCTTCTTTAGAAGAGCCAAAAACAGCAATTCACTTCAATGTCTGACTTATATTATAATTAAGCTTTTGTGAAATTTGGATTAACTCATTAATCTGTTGCTTGACCTCTTCATATTTAAGAAGAGAACTAACAGAGCTCTGTGTAATGGAGGGCAGCGTGCAGTGCAAGATTTTCAAATATTTGTGAGTACAATTTAGCCATTTCTAATTATTTGGGGCAGTGTTGGGTAAGTAACTCTAAAAAAGTAATTAATGACTAGTTACTAATTACATCTTCAACAGTGTTATTAGATTACTGTACAAATTACTCTCTCTAAAAGTATTTAATTACTTATTAATTAATTTCTAAATCCTATATCAACCTCGACAAGTTAATGATACAAGGATAGACATGAAACGCTTCTTTTAATTCTTTCAACTACATAAATTATTCTGGTCACACTTTAGATTAGGGTCCAATTCTCACGATTAACTAACTATTAACTATGACTTTTGCCTCAATATACTCCTAATTACTGCTTATTCATACTTAGTAAAGTAGTTGTAAAGCTTAAGAATTGGGTAGAATTAAGGATTTAGAATAAGGTCTATAATAAACAGCCAATATCCCAGTAATATTCATGCTAATGAACAACTAGTCAGTAGTGAGAATTGGACACTAAAGTGTTACCAATATTCTTATTAACTTATTAACATGCATTTTAAGGTTAGACTTTAAATTTTGATGTTAAATTCACTATTGCGTTGTATATAAATGTTCTACAGACTATACACAGAAGTAAGTTCAATTACATAAGAAGTAACTGTAATTAAATTACAGAAAAATAAGAGTAATCCCTTACTTAAATTACAGTAACGAATAACTAATTACACCCAACACTGTTTGGGGGGGGGGGTGTACTTGTCCTCCTCAATGTCTATGGTGGTTACAGCCCTGTATCTAATAGATTACACACACTGCTGCTGCATTAGGCCTCTATAAACACTCCCATCCAAATAACCTGCTATCACAAACCTCTCTCTCTCTCTCTCTCTCTCGGAAAGAATCCTTAAATTGGACCAAAAGAAAACTACAGCAATGAGAGAGACCTTGTGCACAGAATCAGTATGGGTAATTTTCTCATAACCTCAGTCTGTGTCTTTGACAATGATGCTATGACTCTCATTAACTTGATGCCGGAGGTTAACTGGAGTCACACTGTAGCTTTTGTGTAATCTTAAAGCCACATCCTCTCAATTCTTCATGTAAGTGCGGGTTTGGATCCGGTCCAGGATTAAAAAAACGCAGGCCGGTGAAAAATGGTCCGTGTCTGAGCACCTGCAGAAAGATGATTCCTGGAACAACCGTATTAACAATAACTGCTATTAATTTTGTATAAAAACACTGCATCAGTATATAATTCATCATAGCATTATGAAGTAACTGTTATAAAGTGAATCATTATGATTAATAATGCAATAATTCTTTGTAAATACTGTATAATACACAGTGCATCACAAAAACATTATTACCTGCACGAGAGGGTTTTATGGCATCACAGTATTTCCAAATAATTAAACTGTAGATGATTGTATCTTACTAAAACTGATACTCACATATCCCATATGCAAATATACATACATGTACTAAATTTCCATATATGAGATATTGTCATATATGGAGCCTATTGGAAATTCCGTCAATACATGTTGATTCTGTAAGTAAATATGTAAATATAACATATATAAGATAGACATTTATTTAAATAATTACTACAAAACATATATAAACGTACAGATTTTTTACAATGTATATTGTTTTCATGAAGTTGCATACATAAACAAAATATATATATTGTTGACTGATGGTTACTACATGCCATATAAAAAATCATCATTACTAACATATGTACATTTACAAATAAACTTATATCTTCATCTATATAGGGCAGCGTATGCCATATATTACATTTGCATATGGTTTATGCAATTTACTGAGCAATTTGTAAGTGAAAATTGTTTCAACGCCAATTTTCTTCAGTGTACTATTCTCATAGTATCATATAGTGTTTCTAAATAACAGCATATACGGTTAAAACAACAGCCTAAAACTTTCCATATGAGGATTTTTAGATGCAGAAAGTTATCTTGAGCTTATTGTATCTCGTCTTTGTGATAAACCTATTTATACCAAAGCAGCTCATGAAACTGACCTGTTTGAAACCACTCGAGCTGAACCACTCGAGCTGTGGTGCATCTTCTATGTGCGTCCTACCGACGAGACAAAGACACGGGTTAAATGAACAGCTCTAAATGACATTTCCTCTCATCTGGACAGCACTGAAGCTTACAGAGAGTGTGTGAGTGTGATCATTCATTAATAAGAGAGAAACAGAAACTTCTGCATCCTGTGGTCAGCAAAAGCATTTGAGACCTGTGGGGGAAAACACATATCAATTTCAGAGTAACATTACTATTTTTAGGTTATTGCTATTGCATAAAGCAGATAATTCAATGCCAAATATCTTCTCATGATCACATGCTGTTTTGTTAGGTGGTTACCAATTTTAAAAGGAAATGACAAACGTTATTAAAAGCATCAGTGCAGAGAACCACATGTGAGCTCACTTTACATATTTTCATTGTTTCCTGTTGAGACAAAAACTCCTAAGACATGGCCATCTAAAAGTGAGTAAGTGGATATATTTGTAATAACCCACAATTGATCATTGTTCTCCATTATGTACTGTGTCTGCTGCATGTGTACAAGCTGTAGGGGAGACCGGGGCTAGTTGTCACACTTTTTTCTTCAGTGAATAGTTCTCAGTGTAAGTTCATTTTGAAAGTCAGTGTCTGTATACATACACACCTTACAAGCCTTGACTATTGAACATTATGGAACAAAAGCTTTTGAGCATTTGAAAGATGTCAGTTCTATTCATAGTCCATTGAATATGCGTTTCAGCGGCACGATTTTCTGTTTCTATTTGGCATACACTTTATTTTATTTTATTTTATTTTATAGATCAAATGGTCATTAAAGAAATCACATAGGTTGAACGTTGTCATATTGTATAATAGTAAATTATAGTATATTATAATTTATGTATTTGTTTATTTATTAAATATATATTTAACCTATTCAGGACAAAAATGTATACAAAAATTAACTTCTAAAACATCAAAACATTGTTTTTTGTTTTATTTTACAGAAAATGTTTAATAACAGTGAAAATGTGACAACTTGCCCCAAACTCACATAATTTTTTGCTTGAAAATAGAAAATAACCCAATTTTTTTAAATCACTAACCAAAACCAAACAATTGGCTAAAAACCTCAGTTCCTGACATAACACAGAACTCACAGTTCTGCTCTAAATGTGTTCTCGGGTTTATCTTTCATTTCTCTTTCTGTCTCTGCAACCTGTTTTCCCCACTCAGAGAAGGACTTTACTTTAAAAAGCAGGTCATTCACACTTGTGTGGCCTAAAATCACACGTCAGTCGAAATAGTCTGCTGTGGCTTTGCATTACCTACACAAATGAAGTCCTCGCCACAGTTTCTGGCAGAGAAGTGTGAGAAAATAGTCGCGTAGGGTCAGTTACCGTCAAGAGGAACTTCCCATGTTGCATGAACTTGCCTCATACGATAAAGAGCAGTAAAGCCTCTGCTAAATGTTAGTTATTATCAGAGCCGGTTGAGAGGAGTTAGTCTTGACAACTGACCAGGATGAGTTTACCAACCAGAGAGCAATGTGAGGGCTGGAGTCCAACGCAGGTCGCAGCTTTTCTGAGTCAGGTGAGCTTTTAGAGATTCAATTTATGTGTAATTCACTTTTTTTGCAAGAGATATTAGCAAGACTATTCGCCTTTTTCAACATTTTTTTGTTATTTTATTGATGTGCTGCACACAATGTTTATTCACGACCATGTAAAAGAACTAAAACGTAATGTTGTTTGTTCACAGCACAACATGAAAGACTGTGCAGACGCTGTACAGAGAAACAAGATTGACGGCTGTCGCTTTCTGGTAGGTTCCTTTCTTGCTCAATATTGATGTTTTCTCTTTGCAAATGGCACATTTAGCTAAATCAAATCTGTTTTCTTTAATCATTTATATCAGTTGTTTCCACTAATTCACACATTTAGATCAAATCAGTGATAAATGTAATAAAAACACAGAAGTGCTTTCACACTTTCACAAGGGGAAGCGAGCAAAAAACCTGACTTCCTTAAATGTGCAATAATGACTGCTGGTTTCTGTAATGGATTTGCATTGATGCAGATATTAGACGAGTGTCCCAAACGTGGTCTGACAAAGACTTGTCATGATCTTCCTGGAATAGTTTAGCTGTCGGCATGACATTTCAACATCCCTCTGAATCAGTGAAGCATGTTCGGGAGAGATTACCTGTAGGAGTGCTTGGGAAACCTGTTTGGAAACAGTCATTATATTTGCTGTTCTGTTTGGTGACAGAGAAATTACACCCTTCATAACGAGGGTAATTAATAATTTGACATTTCCCTATTTCCTATTTGAAATAGGGTATTCAATGAGGAAAAAATGAATGGTGGGGCCGACTGAGCGCCATATGAACTCTAACAGGAGCTCGATTCAGCCTGAATCTATTAAAATCAATTACAATATGTGTGGATATCACTGATTTGTTGGATTGTGTGTAGACAGTATGTGTGTAGTTTTGTGATAATGGCTGGCAAATTAAATGAATGAATAAATATTTTCATATTTATGACATACTGATAAAAAAATGTATAGCCTGAATGTACTGTAAGTCGCTTTGGATAAAAGCGTCTGCTAAATGCATTAATGTAAATGTAAATGTAAATAAACTATTAAAAAAATGTATTAACTTAAATAAAAAAAAGCTTTCAGCCTGAGATCCTGGGACAGGCCCCAGCAGAAAAGAAAAGAAAAGAAAATATACGGGTTCAGACTTTTTTATAATCTCATTGAAAGTATGTTGAACATTAAATACACTTTATTTTTGCTTTGTTGACTCAAAAATAAAATAAAATAAAATAAAAATCTTTATAAAATACAAAAAAAACAGAAAAATTGAAAGAAAAAATAATAGAAAACCTCTTACCTGTTGAAAATTAAATACACTCGAAAATAAAATGCAAAAATAAAAATATAGACAGAGAAATTAAAAGAATAAAATAATAAATAAAAAAGAAAACGTCTTACCTGTTTTTTATGCTTCTTAATTATCTCATTAAAAGTATGTTGAAAAGGAAATACGTGATTTCTTATTTTTTTATTTTATTTAAAATATAAATTAAAATAATAATTTAAATTAAAATAATAAAAAATAATGAAATAAATGAATACAAAAAATAAAAGAAAATTTGAAAAAACATAACTGAAAGGAAACTTCTTACCTGTTTTAGATGCTTTTTAATTATCTCATCACATTTATATTTATGCATTTAGCAGACGCTTTTATCCAAAGCAACTTACAGTGCATTCAGGCTATACATTTTAATTTTTATTATCAGTATGTGTGTTCCCTGGGAATTGAACCCACAACCTTTTGCGCTGCTAACGCAATGCTCTACCACTGAGCCACAGGAACAAAAGTAGGCTATGTTGAAAATGAAATACATTGTTCCTCATTTCTGTTTTGTTGACTCAGGGAGTTGATGTCCTTCTTTTAGATTTGGAAAAAAACACTACTTCCTAAATAGTGATTGACCAGCCAGGAGTTTCATTCACTCACAAAAAAAGCCATTTTTTCCATTTATAGCCTTACTGGCACTTGACAAGCGCAAATATACTCTATTTGTACGAGCTTCATCAGTCTTCTGCTCAAAGTTCAGTGAAGTCACAGCATCGTGCCGTATGTTTCGGACGTGTTTTCCTCTATTACTCCTCTACATCACTCCCACTGTCCTCCTGAATGGGTGTTAAGGGCATATATTAGACATCTTTGCATATTCATGTGGTGTTTATGCGGTAACCATCTGGTGAAAGAGTCTGTAGATCACAGGAACGTTTCCTCTGACACACAGTGAGTGTGTGCTGAGAGCCTGATGAGCCATTTGTAAACAGAACATGATCAGGAGTAGTGGGGTAAAATAACCAGCGATCACTGTAAAAAATGTTATTATCAGAAAGTAAATATGTTTTTTTTTCCATTAAATTATAATTCCAAATAATTAACCACCTTTTTAACGATTCAACAACAGTTTAAAAAAAATAGTTGAAATTACTTGTACAGCTAGTTTGATTATATGAAAATATTTAAGGCAGCAACTGATATAAAAAAGCGGAAATAAATATAAGATGAAAAACGAAAATTGCAAATGTTTATTTGGGAACTAACTGAAATAAGCTGAAGTTGGAGCACTAAAATGACTAAATAAATAAATAATAAATAAAATAAGATTAATAAATCAAATGTAAAACTAAAACTGAAAGAAAAATAAATTAAACCTAAATAGTAATATAAAAAACACATTTTTTTAAATAAAAAATATTTAAATTTTAATTAAAATTTAAAACTGAAAATATAAAAATAAAAGCCCATTCAAAATATTAATAATAACTATAATAGTAATTATTTTCTATTATAGTTTTGTTTATTGAAATAAAAAGTAAATATAAGATGAAAAACATTAACAACTGTTTCCTTGACAACTAATGGAAATAAGTTTAGGTTGAAGAACTTACTAAAATTACTAACTGAAAATAAATAAAACCTAAAGCTAAAAATGAAATAAAAATAAATTAAACCAGATAAAAGAAAAAAAAACACTATTAATAAAATAAAAAATTACAAAAAGTTACTTTAAAATTAAAATTAAAACTGAAAATATAAAAGATTATACAGTAAATATAAATAAAGAATATGTTTAATTAAATAAATAAAATAAAACTGTACTGTACTGTAGATGAAAAACCTTTCAAAGAAACCAAAGAAACATTTATTATTTTCATAGTTTAGGTAAAAGCATTAAAATTAAAAAGCAAAATCAAAAAAAAAAAAAAAAAAAAGTTAAACCTAAATAGTGATATTTAAAAAAAAAGTTTTAATTAAAATGACTAAAAGTTCAATTAAAATGAAATCTGAAAACAATTCAACAAGCCAATTCAAAATATTAATAAAAACTATAATAGTTCTTTATGTTGAATCAGGTGGCAAAATTTACTGAGTAATGAGTAACTTAACTACATTTTTCTTTTAAAAGCTATTTTTCCAACAAGAAGCAGAGGTCAAAACATTAGATGACTGTTTCTATAAATCACAACCCTGTGATTTCAATAAGAAAAGCACAGGAGAGAAAACGAGGCACGTCAGGAGTCTTCAATCATGAGTAGCTTGCAGCTTGGAAAGCAGTTTTCTGCTGCTTCGCCAGCGCCGGCCTGTTCTCAGATCAGTGTGAAAGATGAAACGTGTCAACACAAGAGTCCTGGAGTCTTCTCCTCTCTCAGTACAGAAGTAACTGCGGCGTTTCATTCAGACCGAGCGCTGGGTCAAACTCGACGATCTCGTGTTCTTGATACAGAATTCCTCAGATGTCTTTGACGGCTTTCAGACAGTTTTGGACCGAGTTGTGAAAGCGAGGGGTGAGTGGATGTGGGACTCGAGCTGAGACTCTGCTGAGCTTTTTAATATGCAGCTGTGATTCCAGGCCTCTGCTGAAGTGTCTCTCTCCAACTCCTGGAGAAACTCCACATAAATAATTCACTTCAGCAAGCAGCATCCAAGGAGGCGCCAGGGTGAAATATTCCATATTTTATTCTGTGTCAAAAGGCTAAGCTTGATTTTTAGGCAGGGCTAGGTGATTTTCTTGTCTTTGTCTCTTCAGAGAGCTGCAGGGATTCAGAGCGCTCAACCTCTTGCATTTGTCTCTATTAGAGCCGTTTCTCTTCAGATTCTTAAGAAAGGTGCCTCGCTAAATTTGGATGGCAGGGGTTTTGAAGCTCGGGTCAATTCAGATGCATCACACAGGAGGTATTACTCTGAAAGCAGAAGGATGTGTGACAAACATTTTCATTTATAGCTCAATATCTGAGGCTAACTAAAGCCTTAATCATGTGACGGTGTCAACCAAAGTTCACATGCAATCAAAATTTAAAAAATAAAAATACAGAAATATAATAACATAAATTAAAAGTAAAATAAGCCTTCAGCTTATTTAAAAATAAAATAAAAGACCTCCAGCTTATTTACTGCGTTAGACTCCAGCATCCACACTAAAATTAAAAATAAATAAAATAACCCCAAAATATGATGTGCTTGACTATTGCCATCGTTAAAAATATCAACATTCTAAACGCAGCTTAGAACACCCTAGCAGCCAGTGTTATTTTAGTATTATTGAGGTTCTATTATAGATTTGAATTATATTTTATTTTTGTATTTTTCATTTTCACGTTAATTTTAGTTCAACTTTTAGTAATTTTGTTGTGTGTTTTGGTCACCCCAACAACAGCATGGCAACATTCGAAAAACACCCCAGCATCCACATAGCAATGTACTAAAAA
The DNA here is from genome assembly GCA_027422415.1 of Schizothorax lantsangensis. Lineage (NCBI taxonomy): Eukaryota > Metazoa > Chordata > Actinopteri > Cypriniformes > Cyprinidae > Schizothorax > Schizothorax lantsangensis. The sequence goes on along the minus strand of CM049852.1, from coordinate 33,143,731 downwards.
CACCCTAGCAACCACATAGCAATGTACTAAAAACACCCTAGCAACCACATAGCAACATTCTAAAAACACCCCAGCAACTGCCCAGCTACTGCATAGCAACATTCTAAAAGCACCCTAGCAACCACATAGCAACATTCTGAAAACACGCCAGCAACTGCATAGCAATATTCTAAAAACACCCTAGAAATCATTTTAAAAACACCCCAAAACACCCTAGCAACCACATAGCAACATTCTAAAAGCACCCTAGCAACCACATAGCAACATTCTAAAAACACCCCAGCAACTGCATAGCAACATTCTAAAAACACCCCCAAAACACCCTAGCAACCACAAAGCAATGTTCTAAAAACACCCTAGCAACCACATAGCAACATTCTAAAAACACCCTAGCAACTGCGAAGCAACATTCTAAAATCACCCTAGCAACCACATAGCAACATAGCAACATTCTAAAAACAACCCAGAACACCCTAGCAACCACATAGCAATATTCTAAAAACACCCCAGAACGCCCAAGCAACCGCATAGCAACGTGTTAAACCAGTGCTGCAGTGCCATAGTAGCGCCCTGACAAACACTCAAAACACCTTCACACCACGACAGCGTCTTCTGCTCGAGCAAACACCGCTCATTTCCTTCAGACAATATCAGAATGTCATTTAAAGTAAAGCTGCATCTTCAGGAATATTCAGACTCAGTAAAAAGGGCGAAATGAAAGGAGGCCTTACAACATCAAACATAGGTTAAACAGGCCAAATGCAGTATATATTATTGAGGATCATTTCTGTGGGTCTCGGAGGATTCATTCAGGATTGCTTTTCTTCCTTTTGATGGTCTGCTGTCATCACAGTATGTCTGGACTTTCCCCATCACACTTTGAGTGCATATGGCACAAGCAGGTGAATTGGAACACAGCCTGTTTTCCGCTGGCTAAGGACTCCACC